>CAJQZN010040701.1:5664-35517 GCA_907164685.1 Colias eurytheme
TCCGTTCATCACTACTTTTTGGGACATCCTGTAAGAATATTTCAAAATAAAACTTATAAGATACCTACTAATTTCTTAGATCGATTATTGATTGATCGATTGATCGATTATTGATTGATCGATTATTGATTGATTGATCGATTTATCGATTGATCAATTGATCGATCGATATATCGATTGATCAATTATTGATTGATCGATTATTGATTGATCGATTATTGGTTGATCGAATGATTGATCGATTGATTGATCGAATATTGATTGATCGTTATTTCGATTATTGATTGATCGATTATTGATTGATCGATTATTGATCGATCGATCGATATATCGATTGATTGATTATTGATTGATCGATTATTGATTGACCGATTATTGATTGATCGTTTATTCTTTATTGATTGATTGATCGATCGATCGATATATCGATTGATCGATTATTGATTGATCGATTATTGATTGATTGATTGAATAATCGATTGAAATGATCGATCGATATATCGATTGATCAATTTTTGATTGATCGATTATTGATTGATTGATTGATAGATCGATCGATTATTGATTGATCGATTGATCGATTATTGATTGATCGAATGATTGATCCATTGATTGATCGATCCATCGATATATCGATTGATCGATTATTGATTGATCGATTATTGATTGATTGATCGATCGATCGATATATCTATTGATCGATTATTGATTGATCGATCGATCGATACATCGATTGATCGATTATTGATTGATCTATTATTGATTGATTGATCGATCGATCGATTATCGATTGATCGATTGTCGATTGATTGATTATTGATTGATCGATTATTGATTGATCGTTATTTCGATTATTGATTGATCGATTATTGATTGATCGATATATCGATTGATCAATTATTGATTGATCGATTATTGATAGATCGATTGATCGATCGATATATCGATTGATCGATTGATCAATTATTGATTGATCGATTATTGATTGATCGATTATTGATTGATCGAATGATTGATTGATTGAATGATTATTGATTGATTGATTGATCGATCGATCGATTATCGATTGATCGATTGATCGATCGATATTTAGTGTACAGAGTCTGGACTCTGGGGTCTTCAAATTAAATACCGGATATGCTGAACTACTTTATTACATTTATAAATTTATACTTTATTACACTTAGGTAGGCGAGTGGCAGGCGACTGGCTCTCGCAAGAGTGTCGCCATTCGCCGCGCCACAAACCGCTGAATTTACGATATTCGATTACTGCGAATAATAACACATTACACACACTACATACACCCCCTTCTAAAAAAAAAAAGACGGGTTGCACTCCGGGAGTGCCGGCAGTGAAAACTTGATTATTAACGTTCAGCATGTTTGATATTTTGGAATGGTATCCTTACGCATGGAATATAAGGGCTAAATCTATTAAAAAAAACCGCATCAAAATCCGTTGCGTAGTTTCAAAGATTTAAGCGTACAAAGGGACATAGGGACAGAGAAAGCGACTTTGTTTTATACTATGTAGTGATAGTGATTATTGACGATTTTGACCAATATTATATATATGTTTTTCAGTCTGGCTACCCAGACCCGGAACCCAAAGGAGTGATAAACGCAATCAGATCATCGCTACACTTGCCGGTAGAAGACACACCACCTTTGGAATATCAGACATCAGACGATGATTCTAGAAGCCCTGAGAGTGAGATTTTTTATTAATAAGTAAGATGACGTTGTTGCATGGTAGAGATCGCTGTTCAGCAATAAGGCCGCCTTTTATGCAAAATATGCCCTTTTTGAAACACTGCCTCATTTTAGTATTATTTTGTTATGTTTTTACAATATATAATTATAATTAATACATAAATAGTCAGTCAATATGAATATTAAAAATAGTTAAGGATAGCTGAATAGATTTAAATGAGAATGGCTTGGTTGGATTTCAATTTATTTACATACTTAATAACTGAAAAGCTTTATAGTACCTATTATAACAGATTATAATATAGAAAAAGAGAAGTATGAATGATTTCTGTAGAATAATGCATGTATTGTGCTGTTTAATATGTACTTTACATAATATTAAGATTTTATAAAACTTTCCTTATTCAATAATAACCTAACTGATTTTTTTTTTCAATTTTAGCTCAAAACATGAACTCAACAAACGCAAGTCCGATAAACTCAAACACACAGATGGACATTTCCCAAATACCAATATATGAAGCGGCAGACATAGAAATACGACAATCACCAATATTACAAAAATCTAACACTAATAGCTTCGAATCTCTAGACTCTCTAGATAGCATTAGCAGCGATTTATATGAAGAATTAAATAAAATGACGATAAAAAAAAGTAAATCGTTCGTCAAAAAGAATGTTTTACCAGATTTAATTAATTTTGACGCGCCATCGACTTCGAAATTTGACGATTATCACACAATGCCGAGAAATATTAATTCGGATGAAGTTGATTCGATAAATTTGAATAATCAAAAGTTAACAACGTCACAATTGGATTCTAGAAGTTTCGATTCGGCTTCGATCGGGAATTCCCGGCGGAGTTCGTACAGCATGCTGTCTCTGTCTAACGTCGAGTGTAAGACAAGGACGGAGGATAGTTATGTTTTCGAAGCGGGTTATTTGTTGAATTTGGCGGCAAGATGCGAGGATGTTGGTGATTTTCAACGGTCTTTCGAGTGTTATAAGTCGGGGATCGAGAAAATGCTTATCGGTGTGCAGTGTAAGTATTAATAATTATTTTAGAAAAAGAAAATATTTTAACAGAACAGTTGTAAGTACCTACATACTACTATAGTTGAAATACAAAACAAATAATAGCAGTTTTTTTGCGCATTAAAAACTCAAAATAGTCTTCACTAATGTAAAACTGCTTCACCAATTCATTTTATCTAATTTTGTTTTCATTTCTCATACATGCAACAATATTATGCCATTGAAAAGCGTAGCAGAATACATTGTAGTAATATTTGGTAACATATTTTAAGTTAAATTAGGAAAAAGATACACTGAAAAGTTCTAAAAATTTATTTTTAAACACATAGGTACTATTTTATTTTCTTTACGAACTAGTAGACGATTTGTATTTTCGTCACTGCTGCTGCTGTTGCTCCCATAACTAAAGAATCCATACTATAATATTATAAATGCGAAAGTAACTCTGTCTGTCTGTCTGTTACTCAATCACGCCTTAAATACTGAACCAATTTGCATGAAATTTGGTATAGAGATATTTTGATACCCGAGAAAGGACATAGGATAGGTTTTATCCCGGAAATAGGTTTTATCACGGGAACGGGAACTATGCGGGTTTTTTCTTTAACTGCGCGGGCGATGCCGCGGGTGGAAAGCTAGTATAGTAATATAATTATAGTATACATAAGCATAATGCAACACAAAATGAAACACTAAAATCTATTATATGTATAAAAATAAATCGCAAAATGTGTTGGCAAGCGTATAACTCGAGAACGGCTGAAACGATTTCGTTCTTATTTATAATATTGGATTGATACGGATGGTTTTTGTATAGAAAAATCGTACCTCGGACGAAGCCGGGGCGGAACGCTAGTATATCTATAAATTCAAAACACAGATTTTACTCAATTATTTTCCTTATATTCGTAAGTACTAAATAGTTAGTACAATAAATAGTTATGTTAAATCGATTATCTTATCACCAAGTAATGTATTACAAAATACTAATGAACTCAATCGTATTTAATGATCGAAACGATTATTGCTTATAACTACATTAATAACATCAATATTAATATGTTTTATGAATTCCACTAGTTTATCTGAGAAGGACATTTATTATTTCTTTGATTTATATTCAATTATTTTAGGTGTATTAAAATTTAGTAAAGTGGTAAAAAAAGAGCGTGTGTGCGGAGCACACGTGTCAGAAGTGAAACTTCTTTGGCAAGATTCAAAGATACCAAAATTGTCGCCTTACACCATGACGTAACGTTATTGCCATGAACAAGCTTGAAATTTTACTCTCAACGCACCTAAAGTTTCACTGAATTCCGCTTAGTGTTACAGTTTTTATATTCTTTAAAATTTTCTCATTTTTAAAGCATTTCAATTCTAAAAAAAAATTGGAAGTTTATTTTTGATATTCTAAAATAATTTATCTTTACATCGCCGGTTCTTAAAATTAGATGTTTATATCTATAAATATATATAAATAGGCATATAACTAGGTTGCCTTGTAACATTAAGTGTTGATAAGTTATCGATAGCAAATGACTCAGTATTGATCCAATCACCTCTATGATTGTTTGTGTGATATCTATTATATTAAATTATTGAAATGTGTTTATAGTGAGATATATTTAAAACGTATATGAGTGTTAAGTGTATGGGCAAAATTATATTCAGATTAATGTATGTAATAACGAATACTAAATAAAGATATAGGGACGTCATAATATATTTCAAAATAAATAAATGAATAAATAACTGTTATGAATATAATAAGTTTTACACAAAATGTGAAAGTGTAAAGTTCCAAAGGGGTTAGTCAGTTTAAAAATGGAGTGATTTTTGTTAGAAATGGATTTTATCTACCTATATTCGTATACAGTGAGTGATTATACATGTAAGTTTATTTAAGAAAGAAATGTTTTTAGTATGCTACAAGGAACTACTGTGATAAGAATCGTATAAATAAATATGATTAGCAAAATATACAAGAGCGGAAATTTTCAGTATACTATTTACTACATATTTGACTAGAAAACAACTGTTTTTTCATTGTTTTTATGGATAATATTTTTTACTTACATCGTTGTGTTGGTGATTAAAACACAGACCTTATAAAAGTTAAAACTTTTCTGCCTTAGTATCTGTAATAAAAATTGGAAAAGAATATTTAACTACATACATATATATTTATTTATATTTTTCTAGCGGACACTGATCCACAAAGGCGAGCTTTGATAAAAAATAAAACGAGCAAATATCTTTCGTATGCTGAAGAAATATATAAGAAACATCTCAGTGGGACAGAGCAAAGTGTGAGTGAAAATTTTAATTTAAAATTTATAAAAACTAATCAAGTCAAGTTATGCATTAATAATTTGTTGCACAATTCTAGGAAATATATCTTATCAATATAGGTATTTACGTTTTTCTAAAAACTATAGATTAGTAAAATATCTTTCTATTAGATCATTCTAATGAGAAGCAAAAAAACATAAATATGTATTTAGATTCGACTATGGTTACCGAAAAAGGCTAAACACCATTTGATCTTCTAAAACGTTCAATGTTGCTTATAATATTTCATTTGAAATTGACTGTAATGTTGAAAATCTACTGTATTGCTCCATATAAAACTCTGCTTCACAGCTGCGTTAGCAGAGTTTTGCTTCGGTCAATTTTTGTTGCATGATTTGTGCGTCAAGAATTGAAAAATATAGCATTTGTATTTTCACATAAATTAAAAAAATGTATGCATTATTTGGCACAGTTCAAAATTTAAAAAAAAATCTATAACAACATACTAACATATATCCGTCTCTCTCCCACAGCTATTGCCAGAGCGAGATAGCGATTTGCCAAAACCGATTCACAGCCCCATCCCGTTATCAATGCTAAAACGTCCCTACGAAGAATTAGGAATGTATAGAGTCCTAGGTGTCCTAGGTTCTAGTATTATGTTAGTACTGCATAAGACTGAGCAGACTTGTTATGCTATGAAGGTAGGTTTTTTTTGTTTTGTATATCTTTCGTCTTTTTGTGAATCTCAAATTAGTTTAAAATTACTTATAAGTAGGGCCTGATAAATTAAATAAAATCGTTTCACTGAATCCATGTATTTGAACCCTGTAAAAAAAAAAAACATTTTTTGCCTATAAAAAAATAAAAAAATATATAGGTTCTTTATGAATTTTTCTATTTGGCCAGAACTTGTAAATTTTACATTAATTGTAATTATTACCAAATGCTTCATTGTAAAATATTGAATAATATAAACTCAGTTATATTCAGTACAAGCTTTTTCCTCGTTTATACTTACTTATTTCATAAAAAAATATTTATTTTCAGGTGATACAAAAAATACCGCACAATTTAACGGAATTTGACGATTATTTCCAACAGCAAGCGACTACAAGACAACCAATATTACCAACTTTAATACCTTACATGGTCCCTTTACATGCATACATAGAAACAAATAATTTATTCTTTTTAATATTATCTTACGCACCGGGAGAAAAACTATTCGATTATATTAAAAATTATGCAAAATCGATTCCCAATACACCTTCTAAAGTGAATTTGGAAAATGTCTTCCCGAAAATCGATTTGGAGAACGAATCGATTGATTTGAATCGGAATATCGATTCGGAAGTATCGGTTAAGGAGCTAGTGATGAATTCGCAAAAGTTGTTGAAGAATGTCGATAAAGTTTTGACGGATAGTGATGTGCGGGAGTGTAATAGTGTTGTGCAAGAGACTAGTAGTGTTGAGACGGTAATTTTATTTTCAGTTTTTTATGAATATGATACATATAATATTATGTAATGTGATATAATATTACGCTTTGATAATGTTAAAACTTAAATACATAGAAGTTACTAACTTATTATTGTAATGAATATGGGTTCGATTTAGACCACTGGATAATTAATTATTAGTAACAAAGTAAAGTATATGTTAGAAATTCATTTAATTATTACACCTACGACCCTCTTTTTTTTAATTTTTTAAGTAAATAACTTGCTTATATTCAAATTTTCTGTATAAAATTTATTTATAACTGGGAAAGCTTTTATTTCGCTTTTAGTTCCATTTCAATATACTTACCTATAAAAACAAAACAAAAATCGTTAATTTTATTTTCCTAATGAAATATTTCGGGTGGTAAAAATTGAATTGTTTTTCTAATATTTCAGGTGGTAAAAAATCCCCGAGATGTTTTACCCCCCTCCACGATATGCAAGTGGGGGGCGGAAATATTGACAGCCATCGAGAGTTTGCATAACTCCGGTGTTATACTTCGGTAAGTTTTAATTGGTTTACTTTGTTAAAATAATAGTAAATTTTTAATTAAAATTTACCAGCGCAAGACATTTTTTCTATGTTATTGTATCTGATAGATATCTCATTATTGATACGTTTCTCTAATAAATGTTTTCAATTTTTCCGTGTGACGTCACGAAGTTTTTGGTACCCCTCTTAATGTGTGACGAAATTAATTTATAGCATTTACGATTTGATTATTATTTTATCGAATATAAAACTCTGCCTTATACACGTGTAGGCAGAGTTTTGCTTCTGACACTACATATATTATTATTATTATTGTGAGGGCCGATTTTTCAATGCTTGGATAAAACGTATCCGTCCAATAAAGTATTACACGATAATATTAAAATGTCACGTAAACTGTCAAATACGGGCAATTATAATACGTTTTTAAAATGGTAGTTTTATACATTATTCGATTCGACGAATAAGTTTTAACCAAGAATTGAAAAATCAGCCCTAAGTCGAATTGTTTATGCAATTTTGCTGGAACTAGTACAAATTTTGTTTGTTGTGCGACATTTCAAAATACTTTTTCAATTACGTCTGCCTGAACCGATTATGATGATTATTTATCTTATTTGAACGCTGATGCCTCTTGTGTAGTCCCTTTTAATTTCTTGTTCCGACAATTTCATGTTTATAGCTATAGTACTACTATTTTTTATTTTATTTGACGTGACAACGTCTCATAATTCGATAGAGCCGGCTGCACGCACGAAAAAACATGACTCATGCGGCGTTACCTCGCTCTGAGGCGTTCCATGTAAGGCTTGAAGTGCGAGCGAGAGCGCGGAACGAGCGACAAAGAAGCACAATCGGACGTTGTCACGTTCAACTATCGTCAGTAAACCGACTTACAGACAACCATTTTTTTTACAGAGACCTAAACCCGAACAACATCCTCCTTTCCGAAGGTGGTCAAATCACGTTAACATATTTCACACACTACCCCGGCACAGAGATGTGTATATCTCAAGTTAGAAAGGCTAATATCTACTGTGCGCCGGAGTTGATGCGGCCTTTGTGGGGGGAGGGGGGGGAGTGTGATTATTGGAGCTATGGGGCGGTTATGTACTATCTTATATGTGGCGTGGTGAGTAGTAGTGGAAAAATAGTATTTAAGGTAGTTAGTTTGTAATAAGTTAGTATGTAGTTATTTTGTAATTACTGTAGCTATGGAGTAATTATAGTAGAGCCTTTTTTATAGGCAACATTTGACAGTTCAAATAAATTCAAGAACGTAACCTAGTAACGACGTCATAGAATAACATGATATTTCGTTTAGTTAGAACTGCACATTTGCTTAACTTTTTTCAATAATGACCGATACAAGTAATTTTAAGATTTCATTTTACTGATAAACCATTCTAAACATAATAAACAATTTCGGAATTGAAGAACTGACGTCACTACAATTTTATGTCAATAAACATTTTTTCTTTTTAAATACCAGAGACGTTACTCTAAAAATCGAAATCTGGCATCTAGAATCGAATGCATTGATTACTTGTGAATAAAAATCATCATAAATAATTAATAAATTCGATTGACAAATGTTTCAAGTCCGTATCGATTAATTCACTTTAATCGATGTTTTTAAGCAGGTTACCTCTCTTCGAAGATAAAATTGATAGACGTCAAATGTTGCCTATTAAATTGGCTCTATAATAGTAATTGTTTCTAACTAAATTTATAATAAGGTATTGAATTTAATACTTAGTTTGTTGTCGGTGTAAAAAAAGCGAATCTACAGAATATCGTGACCTATTTTATAAATAAATTGGTTAAATAATTAATTGACTGACCGGTTGGCTTGGTTGGTAGTGGCCAGCTGCCTTCCAAGCCAGAGTTCGTGGGTTCGATACCCACCCGGGGCAAATATTTGTTTGATGAACATAGATGTTTGCTCTGTGCCGAGGTGTTACATAATATCTATATAAGTATTTATTTAAAATTATATATATGTATGTATGTTTATCAGCCATCTGGGCAATAACTCAAGCGAAAGCTTAGTTTGGGATCAGATCGTGCCGTGTGTGAAAATTGTCCTGAAATATTTATTATTTATTGATTACTAGCTTACCGCCCGCGGCTTCGCCCGCTTTGTCTAAAACCTAATAAATTATATAGGTACTAAAACCTTCCTCTTGAATCACTCATCTATTAAAAAAAACCGCATCAAAATATGTTGCGTAGTTTTAAAGATTTAAGCATACATAGGGAATAGGGACATAGGGACAGAGAAAGCGACTTTGTTTTATACTATGTAGTGATATATTATGTTTGATTGTTACAGCCGCTGTCTCACTACCACAACGAATTCACGAGTCACACAATATTGCAACTGCCCGAGGGACTCAGTGTAGAAGTGGAATCTTTTCTTACACAGGTATATTTAAATAAAATAAACTTCAAACTCAAACATTTATTTATTCAATTAGACTTCTTCTAGAAGCACTTTTGAATCGTCATAACAGTTTTAACATTTACCACCGATACAATCAATATGAGAATAACAGTAATAGCTCTTTCTATATATGCGCTATAACTCTGTTGTGATGTGAAGAAATACAAACATACTTTCACATTTTAAAAGATATTATATTTATATTTGAAATGCGACATTTCTGGATTTTTTTCATGAGCAAAAATACGAGTAGGATCTACATTGTTCTTCATTTTAAATATTGGGAACATACTTTGAGAAAGAATATTGCTGCAAAATTATTAGTGGTCTATTGTTTAATCCCACCAGAATTGTTTATGCCTAAATAGATCTGGATTTCAATTATTATAACATGTTTTTGAAAATTTTTTTTTATTTATTTTCAGCTGTTAACCTACGAGCCATCAGAACGGCTCGGTTCCGGTAAAGACGGTATAGAGGAAATAAAACAACATCCGTATTTTAAAAACATCGACTGGCAAAACGTATACAATTCGTGGATAGTCCCGGATTGATGGGATTTTGACGAATTGATAGATGAGCAAAACTGATGAAAGAAATTTTGTAGCCCATATTTGGGTTTCGTTTTTAAATTTGATTGATTGAATAATTCCAATCAATTTTGGATTAACCAAAGTCATTATTGAAATTCAAGGTTCCTGAAACCTACTAAAGACCAAACCAAAATCCTATTAATATGGGTTTAGCATTTTGTGATATAAAGACAACTTCTCAATGGTGACTGAAAAAGACTTAACAGTATTATAATATAGGAGACAATTTAATATTATATTCAAAGAAATGAATTATTCTAACCAATTTCTTGTGAACTATAGAATCTGAAAATAAACCAAACAAAATTAACTAAAATTTGACTACACCAAAGTACAAAAATTACAATTTATATTGCATTTTTTTCTTCAAATTCAAAATAGAAAACCATAATTATAAACTAGATTTTTGTAAGTATTTATTTAAGGTCCTACTTATCAAAGTATTAAAATAAGTGTACTTTTAAAATAGAGCTTATAGTAATGAAATAGTGTGATATTTATTATCTGTAGATGTTATTATGATCTTTGTATAATCTGTATTTATTGTTTGGCGGGAAATTCCAAAAATGTAGTCCTTAGTTTTTTAAGTATTTCGATAAATAAAAAAATGGAATTTATTGCACATTATGTTTAAAAAAGAGCGTGTGTGCCGAGCACACGTGTCAGAAGTGAAACTTCTTTGGCTTCAGAGATACCAAAATTGTCGCCTTACTCCATGGCGTGACGGTATTGCTATGACGCGACCTTGAAATCTTATAAAGAAGTTTCACTTCAAAAAATGTGTTTTTTATTGAAATATCCATCTATACTTTATACATAAGGAAAAAAGCTTTGCATAGTTTGAGAATGGATTTTGCTAATTAAGTATAATAATTATATACCTACTAGAATAAAAATACATCAGTTTGCTTTTGTACTTTATGATATTTATTTAAATGTATTGTCGGAATGCACTCACAATTAATGTTATCTATACAAATATTATAAAGAGGAAAGGTTTGATTTTTTGTTTGTTTGTTTGTATGAATTGAATAGGCTCCGAAACTACTTGGCAGATTTGAAAAATTCTTTCACTGTTGGAAAGCTACATCATTTCTGAGTGACATAGGCTAGGTTTTATCCCGGAAATCCCACGGGAACGGGAACTATGCGGGTTTTTTTTTGAAAACGCGGGCGAACCCGCAGGCGGAATGCTAGTTTTAGTAATAATAGTAGATGGGATAATTTAGTGTGCAAGCTTAAATAATTAATTTTTTATAAATAAGAAATGTGTTTTGTATAAGTATTAGTTAGTTTTTAAATGTAGAAAATTGTTTCGTAACAGAATTAGAACAGTTATGAATTATGAATCTTTAGTTTTAATTATTATTCTTTTGTTATTGTAAAACATATAACATGTATTTTATGCATTCCTAAGGAAATATGTATGTTTCTACTTAATATATCAACTGGCTGAATTTACTTATGTGTGTATCTAGTCGTTATAGTTCTGTTTTTTTTTACATTTTTTGAAAAAAATATATTTGTGCTAAATTTTAATTGATGTGGTTTAGTTATTGACTTGTTCTATAGCATAATAATATGAAAATTCTATCCATTGGATTAAATATAATGAATTTATATCGTATCTAATTATTGGATATATCCAATTATGGAATGTTTTCGGAATTTTAATTTGTTCCTTAGTTTGGGACAAACCTTTTTAATCTGGATGGCGGTATAAAATACTTTTTTTTCTTATAAAAATCTACACTTAAAACTAACTAAGTACTTGCTAAGTATATCATAATTGTAATACACATGATATTTTTTCTCTTTTTTTATAAAATATAATAAAATAGCTGTTCGATGATCTCAAACCAATGGATTTTAGTATCTGTTGCAATTAAAATGTTTGTTTTTTATAATATGTAGTTTTGTTATGAATATTATAGTACTAATAATTTATTGAACTAGAACCTAGGTAGATCTGTAATGATTGGATATAGCGACTATCTGTATTTTTATATGTAAATCGTGTTTGTAGCATTGTTTAATAAAAAATTCAAATTTGTCTCTGTGTTATTATTTATCCTTGTGATGGTTAAATGAATGGATAGCGTAAGAACCTGGTAGCACATTATTTACACATAGAAACATAATAATAAATGTTTTTGTTGTTTCTGAAAAGGTTTGTTTAGTACCTATATGTTTTTTTTAAGTACATTTGAGAAATAACACTAACAAGCACCTTAAGACTCAACCCAGATTAGTTTTATAATCTGAGCATAATAATCAAATAAATTTTCAAACTAAAGTAATGGTTAATAGACCAAGTAGTTTTTAGCTAATTGCTTTTATGGATAAATTATTCAAAAAATAATTTAAAATCATAAAGTTGTCCTGATATTTTTAGCTTCTATTGGTCTAAATTTGGAATTAAGCCGGATATATGGCAATTATTAAGCAAACAAGTTGAACAACGACGCAGTTATAAATAAGAAACAATGTTATGCAAAATACTTCTAAGAAAAAATTTAATGCATCATGATTGACATAAATTAAATGTAAATTAAACTGCCAGTACGTTATACGTATATATCTAAGTTTGATTATAATTCCAACAAGGATCGCCATACAAACTGCAGTCTAAAGTAATTGGCATTTTTGCATCAAATTATACTTATTCGATTTTATCTTAGTTGTATTTCCATATAACTTGCATCATAATTGCAAAATAAATCTCCACGGAACAAGTATGGCATGCCATCTGAGGAGCGAGGCCGCATTTCTTCTAAGGTGATCAAGTCTTATTAAAAACACATGGAAAAACTCTTATGCCCACCTCTATAAACTCCAATCTTCATTATCTCAAGGCAGGCTACGCGATTTCCAACTTTAATGACCGCTTTGAGCTTTCGCAATGTTGAAACTAGATGGCATTACACGTTTTTGTTTTATTATGAAACTTAACTCTAGATGATAAAATAAAAAATAGACTGCGGTAGTAAAAGTTCGGTGCAACGCTAATTTTTCAATGGCTATGATATCAATATACTGTTCACACAATTAACTCATATTTTATTTAGTCGGTTAATACCTACAATCTCGAGAGAACGCTACACGACTATTGGACGTTGAAAACGAGTCTCAAGACAAGACAGTTTGAGAGTTGAGACAGTTGTTCATTTGACAGGGTGTTGACTCGATGTGTAAAGTGCGCATGCGTGGCTGACATATTATTTTAATTTATTGGTGTTTTCCCGCGGAAAATAACAAGTACAGAATAAATTAAAAAAAAGTTGTGAGAACATGTTTGAAGTTTTGTAAACAGAAAGTGTTTAGGAATTCTATACGTAAACATTGATCAAGTTCGTTCCCATCATTTGATATTCGTTTTATTGTAATTCATGAATATTTTTGAGTTTTGTGAGTGAAGATTTATGTTTATTGGATTCTTATTTGATTGGTAAGTTCTTAGAAATTTAGTTAGATTTGTTTTAAACAGAATATTATACACACTAAATAAGTGCGTAAAGCGTAGTTTATACACGTTTCATACAAAAGCTTTTTAAAGTGGTATTTTACTTTCAAGAAAAACTTAAACTTAACAATCATTTTGTGAGTTTATAGGTAGGTACTGTAAGTTGTAACTGTACGAATACATAAGTAGCATTGCTCAAAATGCCCTTTAAACTAGTTAAAACTTATTTGCACTAGGAAGTAGTGTAGTATCTACTACCTATCTATAATTATTTATTAGCTAGGTCGCTTTTTATAAATACATGCTGCTAAGTAGATATACAGGAAATAAAAATTGTTCTGCTGTATAGGGAATTAAAATAAACATAGCTATGTACTGGTAACATAGCTTTAGGTAGGTGTTATTAAATATCCTATAGTTACACCTATCGTATGAAAATTGGGAAAACTTGCGGAGGAATCTTACAGTTTTATATTATCCGTATTCAACATTTAATTAAGTAAATATTTCAAAATACACTTCCTATACTATTTATATTAAATTATTAATAGCTGGTTGTTTGAAGAATTTGTACTTTCTAATTTAAATTAAAGCACGACTCGTGAAGGTCGCAGGTTCTGAGCTGATTCATTATTTGAATCAGGATATTGTTAGAACCTTATAAGCCGTTACTATTTGCGTAGATTTTCAGTTTTTTGTTGTATGATTTGTTGATTTCTTAATATTTATAAATTACGATGGTGTCACTTATTTTTCAAACCAACTTATTAAAACTGTTTGTACTTTTTGTAACGATCGCGATTTTATGAAGCCAAACTGCCAAAAAAATAAAAATGGGTAACTATGAAACAATCTTTTAAAATTAAAAACATTACAATTAAAAATACAATGTTCGTATTTTTAATTAATAACACGATGTACAATTATTAACGTGAAATAAACTAAATTTTCCACTCCATAAACCATCTAGTCCTCATATATTTACGTTAGTATGTACCTAGTATGTACATGCAGAATTACGTAAAGCTAATTAGACGATTAAATAATTGTATGACAACACCTAACTTAAATAATTTAAAAATTATAATTCTTTTACGCTTCGCAAACACGGCAACACTGGCACTTTCTTACTTTTTTATAACTTTCTCGTTATGCAACCCATGTAAATTGCGTTGTGGACACGCCTTAAATGTTATATAATCTGTGGTCGAAATAAATTATGCTAATTTAAAAAATATTTACCTATATTCGAATGTGACGTTTGAATCGAAATATTTTGAATGGCTTGTGTTGCTATTGTTAAATAATTGACAACATGAAATCTTGTACATAGTTTAATAATTGACTATTGAGACATTCATTGAATTTTAGGACCCGGCTGTGGTTACTGTCCGGTATTTCGACCCCTATAACTTTGATAAATAGAAATAAATATGATTAAAATGATTAAATATATTGTCTATGCTTAAAATTCAAGAATATGCGGGTAGGCAAGGGAATGGGTAATTTCTAGACTTGTTTAACTTTAGTAGTTTCACATAAGTAATCTATATTCGGGAAAATTCAGTTTCTGAAACATTCTCTATTTAATTTATAATATCGAGAAGTGTCGACAAACTTTTCACCTTGAATATAATATTAAAAAAAATTCATTATAAAATTTCAACATTTTTATTTTTTAACCTTATTATTTTACTTTAAAAAAAATTTTTTGTAAAACGAACATTTTATACAATCTCACTTTAAGCTTCAAGGTTGACTTATACTATCTTACCTATACTTACTTACAAAAAAATCATATCAGAACATAATTTATTCATTCAACACAACCATCGACCACCCATCCCTAGTCCACTGGTAGCGACGCTTAACCACGTAATCTAAGATAACAGAATGATGAGAAAATGCACGTTCCTCCACGCACACCGTACGTGCTTGTGACGATTTCACTGTTACGACTTACATGCTGAATCAACAATCGATGGCTGAGTGACGGTGTGAATTTATGCCATTTTGATAGTTTGAAATGTAGAGAAACATTTTATTTAAATCAATGTATTTACCATTCTATCAAGTGTACAGATTCGCAAATAAATGGTAGGTTTAAAGATGCACATAGATATTATACAGTAATAAAACTAGCTGACACAAACCTTACGATTATTATTTAGGGGTATAAAAAATGTATGGTGACTGATTTACACGTTTATCCAATATACGCAAAATTTCATGAGAATTGGTCGAGCCATTTTGAAGATGTTTAATTACACGAAAATTTTATTACATACCTGCCTACCAATACATATATACTAAATTATATTATCTACATTTTATAATTATTTGTTAATCTTCCTGAAACTCGATAATTCGATTTTTGTGATTGTACGGGTGCCCCTATGGGAAAACTGCTGTTTCAATAAATATTTATAATTCGTATAGGTATTACGCCTTTATTTATTCAGTTTGGCTTTGGCATCAAATAATAATAATTATTACAATGTATGTGTTCATTGTGCATTTGTGATGAGAAAATAAATAATTTTTTTTTTTTATTTATTACATATTTATAAACTAGCTGTGCCCGCGACTTCGTCCGCGTGGAATAGTGACTGCATAGTAGTTACTACTTAACTTTTATTGAATAAACACGTACTACCATAAATAATTAAAAGAACTGTCAGTAAAATTTATTACTAAACTGAGCTAAAAAAATAAAAAAAATAAGTGCCTAATTAATTTTATACGTAAAATTTATTTTAAATTATGGCATATTATTTTTTAGGCACCAGGAGGGAGAGGAGCAAATTTATTTACCTTCCTTCCTTGTATGGATGTTTTTGACAATATATTGTGCAGCAACTGAGTGCCGAGGCAAACGTCAAAACGTAAAGGAATAGAATCCGCTATCGATACTAATTGACATAAGCGTATGATGTTTTGCTAAGGATTTGTTCACCCTACCAACGACGACGACGACCACGAACAAAATTTTCATCCAGTCGCAATTTAATAAAATTGTGCAAAACACGATTAAAAATCAATTATTAAAATTGCCTGTCGTTCTGGTGATTGGAATTTTTATTTTTGAGATCAACGATGAATGAAAAAATAAATTTTTCGTAGAAACAGTGGCTCCTAGAAAAAAATTTATGTGAAGTTTTTTAAAGATTTTCATTTTCATTTAATATTTTCAAGTGAGCGAGACCTACCTCTACCTCCGTAATACATTCCTACTTCTGACATCTTTTAAGTTGGGCCGTAACCGTGCATAAATTGTAATGGACCACAGTGGCAAAAGAAGTGGTATATGTATTTAAGAAAAAAAATTGCCAAGGGCCAGGCCTATGTGGCTTTGAGAAGAGTTCAAAATTTCCAGGGTGTGGCTATCCTCTCGCTCCCATGTCCCCCTCTTCGTTCACAGACTTTCGACCCTGAAAATATCCGGGAAATGCTCGGAAAATCCCCGGGCAATGCTCGGAAAATCCCCGGAAAATGCTCGGAAAATCCCCGGAAAAGCCTGGTAAATTCCCGGAAAATAACCGGAAAATGCCTGGGAAATGCTCGGAAAATGCGTGGAAATTTCCGGAAAAACCGTGGGAAAATCCCTGGAAAATATCCGGAAAATGCGTGAAAATGTCCGGAAAATACCCGGGAAATGCTCGGAAATCCCCGGGAAATGCTCGGAAAATGCCCGGAAAATGCTCGGAAAATCCCCGGAAAAGCCTGGGAAATTCCCGGAAAATGCCTGGGAAATGCTCGGAAAATGCGTGGAAATTTCCGGAAAAACCGTGGAAAATCCCTGGAAAATGCCTGGAAAATATCCGGAAAATGCGTGAAAATGCTCGGAAAATCCCCGGAAAATTCTCGGAAAATGTCTGGAAAAACCCGGAAAATAACCGGAAAATGCCAGGGAAATGTCTGGAAAATATCCGGAAAACGCGTGGAAATGTCCGGAAAAAGCGTGGAAAATGCCTGGAAAATGCCCGGAAAATGCTCGGAAAATCCCCGGAAAATATCCGGGAAATGCGTGAAAATGTCCGGAAAAGGTGTGGAAAATGCCACTTCAAATTTGCGAAGTGATTAAAGCAGAAAACCAAAAAAGAAAAAGAAAGCTAAAATCTTTCATATTAAATGTATATGGGATATTCATATTTCATACTTAATGTATGTGAGGGTTTAAAGATAATCTTTTTGATATTTCTCGATTTATTTTTAAAAATTGATTACGGCCATTTTACTCATTAGGTTAAGTACTTTCGATATCAGTTTAAAGTTTTTTTGTTATCTGTAATACTTACGGAAAAATCGCATGTGCACACTTAACGATTACACCCTGTATATAGGTATAGTAAATGGATGAACCGATTTTGATTAAATATGTCTAATTATACTTTACACGTCATGCCCTTTCATTTCATATTATGTCACTTGAGTCAAAATTCACTTTTTTTATTATCTACCACTTTTATACCTATGTATATCAAATAAATGGATGAACCGATTTTGATAAAATTTTACTTATTTTGACTGATAGGTCGTTCACTTTCATTTAATATATCACTAAAGTATATTCGACAACTTTAGTTATTTTCATTCCCAATTTTACCCCTATATACCTAGGTACAATAAATGGATGAATCGATTTTGATACAGTTTATTTAAGAACCAGCGTCGGAAAATATGCTGCCTAACAAAAAAACATCATCTAATTCGGATTACCTGCTAGCGAGCTACGGTGGCACAAACACACACACACACAGCGGTCAAACACTTATCACCCATATTTTTGCATCGGGGGTTAAAAATATAATATTCAACGACATAATTTAAAGGACATTTTATGTATAAAATTTACTTACCTAGAAATAAGTATAATTTTAATTTGACCCCTCCCCCCTACTACCTCAGCTTACCCCCCCACCCTTGGGGACTTTCGATATGATCACTTGGACACACAGCTTGGACATAACTGTAGCGTATCTATAACAGATAACTTACGTTTTATCGTACACTGTAATATGTGTACCATAGAATGCCTTAGCAAATGTTCGCCGTGAGTACTTAAACGGTCATAACTTTTTTATTTATGAACCGATTGACATGAAATAAACACTAAATGTTAAATGAAGATTACCAAAATATATTAGTGAAAACCGCATCGAAATCGGATAAGCCGTTTCTGAGATTAGCGTGTTCAAACATACAGACAAACAGACAAACAGACAAAAAATTTTTTAACTACAGTTTTGGGTTTGGGATCGATTTAATAATAACCCCTGCTAATTTTTTTTTACATATTTTCATTGTACAGACACCACTTTTCTAGAATTTTATTATATGTATTGATGATGATGATGATTGTCTCTTCTTTTACATAGAGATAGCTTTAGAGGACAGGTAATTTCATGAAATCTTGATAGAAGTTGTATACGTAAGTAAGTATTATTATTAGTCTGTGATAGAAGCCAAGAGGGATGATAAGATTGCTCAATGTTGTGTGTCAATTTGACCTTCTTTTATGAAGTGAGTAAAGCAAATATTATGTTCACTTTGGGGTCCATCACGTAAGATTGATTTTGGTCGTTTTGTTACGTAATATTATTAATAATTTCTAATTTCACGTCAAATTATCGCATTATGAAATGAGTGTACCATGTCTAATAATAATTTAATTATGTAATGAATAAATACGGTAAAAGTTTTCTTAGACGTAATATAATTAAAATTATCATAGTTATTATAAAGCAAAGTAGGACGAATAATCTAATAATACCACTAATATTGTACTCTCTATTCACAAGGACTGCTTTAGAAGCAAAAAAATGTTCGTACAAATAAGTAATTAGTAAACAAGCTCTTATTTTTTGTGTGAGTTAAATGATCACATTTTTTGTACTCGTATTCTTGTTGTAGGGAAAATTTGCAATCATTTAATTAAATGCTATCTATGAACGGATTTAAGACGATAAATAATAATATCATCGATCCCGATACGATTCCCGACATTTCAATCATAAATCTTGTATCTGTGAAACATAAGGAACCATTCCCTTTTTTGTTTAAAGTTAAATTGTAATAAACACGATTGCCTTTATGAAATAAGTAGCAATGCTTAAGCAAATATCATTAATTAGCACCCGTAATTATGTTTTCTATTTAGTAAAAACGTAAACACGGGTCACTTTTTCTTTTACGTAACGAACTTTGCAATCCATTCGATTGTTTGCCGTGGCCCGTGGGAGTGTGAGAATGTTTGCTTTGACGGTCAAATGGCTATAAATAGATATGATTTAAACAATTTTTAAAAGCATTCGAATTTTTTAAAAGTATGTATGTATTTTTAAAGAATAGAAAAAAATGGATCACGAGGCGGGCCGCGGGATTCAGGCGAAAGACGCGGGTTCGAAATTCGAATCCCGCCTTGTGATGGAATTTTGTCTATATTGTTTAAAATTTAAATAAGTGTTTAGTGAATATTTATTAATTATATGATTATCTTACTACTTATATTTATCATACTCACGACTTCACGAGTATAAAGCACAGATAAATACAGTATCTTACTTGGAAGAGTAGGCACACAGTTGACGTACATGTATATTGTGGTAGGCAGGTTCGCAATAAACATATTGTGTAATTTATTATTTATCCATCCTTATAAAACTTTCTCGTTTATAATACTAGAAGGATGTAGAAAGTAGGATAAGTGATAAGTCTAGACTAGATTGGTAGGATAAGTGTTGTAAAGATTTATACTGTGAGATTTTGTAGTATCGAGATGGGTTTCTGCAAATGCAAATTATTACATTTATTAATTATTATTACATACATATAATAAATCTGTAGAAGGGTCAATTCTGTACATTGAAAATATTGAAAAAATAAATAGCAGGGGTTGTTACTGGATCGATACCAAACCCAAATATGTGATGAAAAAGATTTTTGTCTGTCTGTATGTGAAGGCATCACGTAAAAACTAACGGTTCGATTTCGATGAATCTTGGTATAATTATACCTTATTATCCTGGGCATAAAATAGGATACTTTTTATCCCGGAAAAATACGTAGAAATAAATAAATCTTAATTTTTCCGCGCGGACGGAGTCGCGGGCGGAAGCTAGTCTAAGAATATAATTAATTTTTGAAATTATTATAAATTTAAATATCAATAAAAGTAGTAAAAAGCCAACATCACGTGGTGTTCCCAGGCGGTCACCCATCCAAGTACTGACCGCGCCCGACGTTGCTTAACTTCGGTGATCGGACGAGAACCGGTGTATTCAACGTGGTATGGACGTTGGCAAGCGTGTATTCGAAATTATCGAATGTATAATAATTAATTAATTCTATGTACCTATATTATAAATATCCTTATTCAATTCTATGGGAAATAACATCGTATATTAGAGATCTTTTGTTGTAAACAATTCATCAAAACAACAATAGACCGAGATAGCGATAGTGTATTGTTCTATAAATTGCTCGTCATGGTTCTGCCCACCATGGGCGTAGCCACGGTGGGGCAGGGTGGGGCACTTGCCCCACCCTGGCTCTGACCTGGAAGGTACCTAACCAATTCTAAAAACGTAATTATCTAGGTACTGACTACAAAACTTAATATCCGTCACTCGAAAGTTGTCAGGCGACACAAAAAAATACGATCTAAACAAAAAGCTTGCGCTTCTATGTTACATGATTTAAACCACTTTTGGTGCCAGAAAAAGTAGTGTAGTACTGTTACCCCATTCAAAGCTGTTTTTATTTAGCCAAAATCGCACTAAATTTCCCATCCAATTTCACTTTTGTTGTAGGATAAGTTACTGACCATAAAAACACAAAATGCTGACAGATCCAGGTGGAGCTACGCTCGCAATCTTACATAAAAGTTTTTGGCCGATATCTCGGAAACTATCCATTTTAAGGCAAAAAATATTAGGAATTTTTTGTAGATAGTAAAATTTTACATCTTTTATACCTTGTAAACTTTTTGTAAAACTTTCCGTTTACGATTTATGAGTGATTTATGACCTATTTAATGAGCCGGTTAATCATTTTTGGCAAGTAACTCTTTAAATATTGGATTAATCAATGAAATGCATAAAGTGAAGTCCCGTGTCCCCGTAGTGGGGTAAGGGGCAGATGATTGATGATAGATTCATACATCTGTTTCACTGATCGATTTTCTTTAGGGACAAGCAGGTGATCAGCCTTCTGTGTCCTGCCAGACCGAGACATTTTTTTTTTCTTCGTCTCCACCGGGAATCGAACCCAGGACCCCTCGGTTCTACGCTCACGCGTCAACCACTGTACCAAGGAGGCGGTCATTGAAATGCGGGCGGGCAATGAAATGCATAGGCATCAATATATTATACATATATGCATTATCCATTTATTAAGATTACTTTATTTGAAACTTTTTTTTCTAATCCTTTTTGAGTTATTTAACGTTTGACGATAAATAGTACAAGGTACCTACCTATGTATGTTTCGTATAACTAAATAATATTGAGTAGTTATTTTATATTCGGATTCAAGAATAAAATTAAGGAAAATATTTAAAATAATCTATTAAAATTTTTCTAGAAGTAAAAAAAAATAAAAAATTTGCCGTTTCGGAAACGGTGAAAATATACTTGCATTGGAAATTTCTTCTTCGTTTTTATTACATCCGTAAAAAACTTTTGGCCTGCCACGTTACCCGCCGAGCGGCGGCATTTCTACATTATACGTGGAACAACTCAAAATATGGGCACTAGAAAAAAAAATTTCAAACAAAACTTGTAGACAATAAAGTGACCTAAAAACTATGTACATACATGCATTTTTTTCATTAATCCAATATTTTAACGATCAACCGGTTCATCAAATAGGCCATAAACCGTAAATAGTAAATTTTACAAAAATATTACATGGTATAAAATATGCGAAATTTTACTTTCTACAAAAAAGTCTAAGCAACTTTTGCCCTAAAGTGGATAGTTTTCGAGATATCGGTCAAAAACTATAAGATTGCGAGCAAAGCTCCACGTGGATCTGGCTGCTGTTTCTGCAAAGGAAAAATTGCTAAAACATACATTTTAGAGTTAAAACTTAATAAAAAGTAGGTTTGTTCGGAGCCCTCGGTGTGCGACTCCGACTCGCACTTGGCCGGTTTTTTTTTTGCCCCACCCTGTGCCCATGGCTAGCTACGCCCATGCTGCCCACAATAGGCAGGATAAGGCCAATCTCTTAAGAGAATGGTTAAGGTATTTAGAAAAACAATATCCTAGTTCTTTATGTCTTGCCTTGAGGCAGGTGAGGAAACGTATGTTTAAAACTTAGGATATTCATACGAATTACAACCATGATGTGCGTTCTTTAAAAAGGTAAGTTGGTATACCATTTCCCATCTTACAGGGTTACCTTCTACCTTTAACTGTAAACATGTTTACCTTTACGCAGTCGTAGAATATATTCTAAGTATAATGTTCAAATATTCGTACCATTCATGTTTTATATGTTCGTATAGATGTATTCATATTTCATACGTACATAGTTTAAAATTCATATAATATAAGCTATGAGGGAAGATGTCTCAGCTTCGATTTAGGAAAGAAAAATATTTCTTATGAGATTTTACTTTTTATTATGTGCTTTATTATAGAACATTTTGGTCCACCAATTTTTCGGACAGTACTTATAGGATCTTCCATATTAATATAAAATCGTATACATATGTATTATGAAAGAGATGCATAATTACATTTTGCATTAATATATATAATATTGCATTAATATACCTAATACCTATGTATCTTCCAAATCTTTAAATTTCTGTAACAAAAGTTACCATATAAATAGTTATTTGTCATGTAATTTAAACGTAAATACATCGTAAATAATTAACGGACTGTAAGCCACAAAATCGATACATCACAGGCTGATAAATTTCCAACCACTCGCGCTGCCGTAATACCTACCATACTGTGTGTTTTGTAACATTATCTTTGCGGGGTTAAAAGCCTGTATTTATTTTAAACTTCGTGAAATTTTATATTTAATAATATCTAGAGTTTAATATCTAAGTTGGTACCTACCTATTCTAAAATTATAAGGATGTAATAAAAATTAAAATGTTTACTTACTAAGTTATTTCTCAATTTAGGCACGGTTTATCATTCAAAAAACCTTGAACATACACCTAATGCATTAAAAACAAAAAGTTTATTACATTTTGTAAATACGTACCTAATACGTACAGTGTAAATTTACAGTTATCACTTTTAATTTCAATGTTATTCTAAAATCGTAGACGTTAATCTACACTCATAAATACCTATATGACTTTAATTATTATTATGTTGCACAAATGTTAAACGAGCGTAATTATATGAAGGTAGTCATTAAAAACTAGATCAAAACTTGTGGATGACTAATCGTAAGGAAAATCGGCCAATGTCAACCGAGCTGTTGGAATTTCCTCCATTTGTGATTTGTTGCTTTTAATTACAGGACATTTAGATTTATTCAACATTTAGATAAATTAAGGACTTAATTTAGTGTTTGTCAGTTCCTTAATCTTACAATTGCACAAATTAAATTTATAAAGTGGTCAAACATCTACTGCAATTGTTATCCTTAACTACTTGCGCCCCGTTTCATCCGCGTATCTCCGCTCCTGTTGGTCTTAGCGTTCAGCCTTCTTCGATAAATAGGCTATCTAACACCGAACGAATTTATCAAATCGGTCCAGCAGTTTCTGAGATAAGCGCGTGAACAAACAAACAGAGTCTTCAGCTTTATAATACAGTGCAACCTTAATATAACGTACCTCAATATAACGATTTCCTCGATTTAACAAATTTTTCGTAATCCCCTTGAATTGTCCATAAGATTCAATACAAAATATCCCTTTACATTACGAACATTTTTTGCGAACAACCTCATTATAACGAATTTTTAACTATCAAGAAAAGTATAAATACCTCTAATTAACGAATTTTGTCAACCCAAAACCTTTATATAAAGTTCCAACCAATGTAATGATTCTTAAATCTCATAGTATGTGATTCATGTCGCGACAGGTTTCGACATGCTTTTGTTCGTAAAACGATCATTTTTGTTTAATTTAAATTGGAAATTAATGTGAACACTGCTGCTCGTCACTATTGTTAAAGATTCAAGTTGAAATGGATCAGAAACGGAAAAGACCTCTTTATAACGAATTTTAGACCAACCTAACCTCAACTTAACGAACCTCAGTTCAACGAATTACTTGATATAACGAATATTTATTTGTTCCCTTCAGATTTGTTATATCGAGGTTGCACTGTATTAGTAAAAGATATACTGTCATGGACTCATGGTATGAAAATGTGGAGAGAATATACACTTACTAGTAATTGTTAAACATCTTGGATATAAAACCTGTCGGATTCATTGTATACTTTCTCTGTTTATTTTAAGATAATAACCATTTAAATGTTTTGAATATTGTAATCCCTTCCGAGACAGAACACTCTCATTTCTTAAAAGTTGTATGACTTGCGTTTATTCATATAAGTGCCTAATGTGTGTAATAAATATATATTTTAACACTTAATCACAATGCTAATCACACATAACTTAATCTATTATATTATATGAATATTATTTAAGTAATTTTTCTCATAAAACGAACCAGTATTTTTATTAGCGTTAATTATCGTATAAGGTTAGATATTTGTTACATTCTCTCCATAAAAATGTTCACGTGAAGTTATTTAGTAACTGGTTACAACACTAGTTTATTAGCACATTACGTTATGTGCTTTTCTTGTTGCTTTTTAGTTTTTATACCTACATAATATAATCGCTGTCACCTATAACTTTAAACCATAAAAACGAGAGTGAGAATGTCGTGAACATGATGAAATTGTTTTATTTCTTTTGTATACCTAACCCCTGTACCATTCCACAGATTACTAAGTAGTTCTACTACTAGGTACCGACGTAACATAATGTAAAATTTTATGTGTACAGGTACCTAATCACTAACCGTGGTGGAATTATTTACATTTATTTTTATAAAGTATGCTAGAACATAACCAGGCTTCGAATTATATCAAATTTCCGAAAAAATACTGCAAGTTATATTCAAATAAATGTCCTCTTTATATAATACACTATATTCAATATAATACACTCTACATTTAACAAAATAAACCTTTCACGCATAAAATCAGCAGTATAATCTCTTCACTACATAAGAATCTTCAAGCCACACATAGTATTATCACGGTAATAATATCTACCATGGTATACATTATCTGTGGTAGTACGAACATAAGAATCTCCAAGCCACATCACACGAGTAGGTAGGTACATAGCACGTATTATGTTATGATATAGCACGTTAGATGACCGGTCTGGCCCGCATGCCAGCTAATCTTGCGTCACTGATCTGCTTAGGGCTGTCACTGAGATGAAAATAAAGCTTTTTTAACGTTATTTCAATATTGACATAATATTATGCAGCTATGAATAACGAACGACTCTTTATTGGTATAATGCGAAGCGCTTTTAGAATGTGTAAGAAATAAGAAGATTAATCGACTTAAAATTTGTATAACAAGCCATTCTAACATGAAGAAACATTGGTAGATAATTTTACTTCGTATTTATTTTGTTGGTATTGATGAATTTCGAATTAAGTTGAAGGACTACAAAAAGTTGACTAAATTGAAATTACAAATAATTTCTAATTTCAATTTATTTTCGTAATAATAAAATAGTAGCTCTACAAAGTACAAAGAAATGCTGACAACCCTACGCATCTTACGAGCGTGCCATTATCACATTTTTAGTTGGAGCAAAGCAAAGAGGTATGAATTAAACAACCTTAGGTATAATTTATAAACGATCACCTTGTTGAGTATAGGTAGGTATAGTTAAGTGTTTAGCGTAATTGTCGTATCTATAGAAGGTCCGTTTGTTTCCATTTGTTCGGTAACTGTGAGGCGTTATAAAATAACATACATACGGTTGCATAGCATACAAATTACAAATGCATATTATGTCGTCTCTTCATAAGATATAGGTAGCAATCTGCAATTACATTATAATAGAGAATCCACAATAACTTATGTAGTGAGTTAATTCTATTTGAGAATACGATTGCACACACGTAAGAATTTTCATTATTTTTTATTCAAAACATATTTGAGATCAAAGCTGTATTTACGATAATGGTAAATAATAAATATTGTTGTTGCTAATAACATAAAACAAAAAATTATTATGGTTGAATAAGTTTGCAGTTATTTATCGCTTTCTCCTATAAGTATAATCAATGAAATGACGGTCCAAGTAGTATTTTGTAAAAGATCGCAAGTGAAATTAATCTGAGCAAAAAACAGCGGACGACGTCGCGGGCAAAAACTAGTTTATATTTAAGAGTAAACGTTGAAGTTAGTTAAATTCACTTTACAGTGAATTAATAAAAAAAATCATATATTTTAAATGATTTTAATTAAAAATAAAAATTACAAGTACGTGTTATCATGAGCACGATGCTTCACAATATATTTTAATTCTAATATTATAATCTATAGGAATAAGACGTTCTCACGATCGGAAGCACATCGTCAGCGCTTCACATTACATATAGCGTAGGGTTGTCACATAACTCCTCCCCCCGCAGATCCGCAACTATTTGAGGACATTGAGTGAAAATGTTGCGGCAGGATCAACTTCTGGGGCTGATGTATTATTCGATCTCTGAATGTTCATTCTCTTTGATCTGTAGCGACGATAGCACAGGAACATTCAAGTGGCCGCTGCGCACAGTAGAAAGAAGTAAAGTGGTATTGTCGTATGGTAGATGGCGAACTCTCTCTCAGGGGCGACCGTCGTATATACTTCTATTTGCTTCTGAAGGTTGTGTAATCCCTGTAGGTTGATGGAGTGCAGTCCCAAGGTTTTTAGCGTTCTCGTCGGAATATTGCTGATTGGTGCAATTAAAATTTTTGTAGGTGTATCTTTAATTTCATTATTAATATTTGTAATAGTGAGGTCGTCAGTACGTAGAGAGCAGTTTGTAGGTAACGTTGCTATGAAACTGCCTTGGAGATGAAGGTATTCCTTATGATTGCAGGATAATTCAACTTTTGTGAGATGTGGGAAAATAATGGTGTAGTGACTGTCGTCCAATTTCTCCATTGCTGGCTTAGTTAACGTTAGGCAGGTGGATTCACAGTCGCTGGATATCTCTTGCGTGGTGATGAGGTTTGCAATACAGTCGGGTGAACTTCTTGTATAGTGGTTTAGGGTCTCTTCACATAGAAACCGATTGCTCAACTTCGGGCATTCAGCCTCTATGTACACATAAATATATCTTTATTGGTTGCTATGTAGGGATAGGGAGGTATGATGATATGATTTGTACGATTAGGCAAGACGGATAGTTTGTAAAGGTTATAAGTGTGAGGAGTTATAATGGGGAATCCAAATATAATTACTATCCTATTTTTACTAAAGTATGATCCAGTTCGAATTATACTACGTAATATATCTATTCCTAACATAACATGGCGCGCTCGCGATGTACGCGTAAAAGCTAAACTATCCTCTATATTTCTTATAACTAAAAGTAAATCATTAATATTATCGTCTAAGGGACCTGGTTATTCTGTAGAACTTTATAGCGTTTTAAAGGACGATGCGTTATCCAATTTTCCAATTTTCCGTTCAAATGTTGAACCCTAATTTTACATAGTATCTTATAATGTACGATTATCAAAATTCTTTTCAAATTCTAACATTTACTTTCTAGCTAAATTAATTTTTAAATCAATGTCGTCTTATATAGTGTAAAAAGATATGGTAATGGGTGATAACGTTTATCAGGCCTAGGTTAAAGGGAAGTAGTGGGTTTTGGAGTACGTTTGAGTCGGGATTTCGAAACAGGTAAGCGTTTTTTGGAAGTATATACATGTATCGGTAAATTAGACACAACTTTGTCTTTTATGAATCGTGAAGCTAACTTTTGCCTCGCGGCTATCGGATTACGTATATATACTTCTTGATCAGGTGCATAGTCAATCTCAGGTTCTCTCCGGGTATTATGTCGCGTCATGATTGCTTCGCGTTCTGCGAATGATGAGTCGTGTATTAATTTATAAACTGTCTCCATGTTAATTCGATGGTTATGTATGTATTGTTGTAAAAGTCTTTCCGATAAATTTAAGTCAGTTGGGTCTCTAGGGTCATAATGTCCTGTAATTACATCATAAGGTCGGCATTTAGTCAGACTGTGTACAGAACTATTATATGCTAAGATCGCGTATGGCACTAAATTTGCTGCAGTTTCATTTTTATGCTTTAATTTCAATATTCTTATATGCTCGATAAGGGTGCTATGGAAGCGTTCTATCATACCGTTTTCGTTGGGGGTATGAGGAGCAATCATATGATGATTAATCTTATGCAGACGTACAAATTCGGAAAATACTTGATTTGTAAATTCAGTACCTCGGTCAGTAGTTATCGACATAGGCGAACCATGGTGTGTCATGAAAAGTAACAATGTTTTAATGATATTCGGTGCGGTACTGTCGCTTATTCGGTACGCTTGAGCATATTTAGAGAATGAGTCAATAATAGTCAGATACTTATCCTGTTCTAGAGTCAATACGTCAGCATGAACAATCTCAAATGGTTTAGAAGGAGGAGGCACAATTTTAAACACTGGGCGTACAGGGTTACGGTCGTATTTTGCACTGTTGCAAATTGGGCATGTATTTATGTAACTTGTTATGTCGGTTTTCATTTTAGGCCAGAAGTATCGTTGGGACAAGGAAAGGTAAGTCTCGTTAATACCGCGATGGTTCGTTTTACCTTCGTGATATTTTCGAATAGTATCTTGTTGGACTAAATAATCAGTTATATCTTCAATCTGTCGCTTAACAAGAAATAATTTCATACATGAATTTTTAAAAGTATTTTGGATTAAAGGTACTATATCGAACATTTTACTAACAGGATTGACCAAAATTGCAGTACGAATTTTAGGATCTACATACTTCTTAATCAGCTCTACAATGTTTTCTTGTAAGCTGTCTTCATTAATTTGTACTGAAACATGTAGGAATGTTTCAAATGGTTTCTTTATGGTAGGTTTCGTTGAAGGTGAGTTATTCGTGATTTTTATAAATATCTGTTTACGAAATGTGTTAAGTGGGTCATCACTTATAGGAATGTCAAGAATAGGATTTTCACGGCTAGTATGTTTTGTGCCTTCTGGTTTATTAATGTTAAGAGTTTCGTCTGTACCGTAAGCTCTTAAGGAGGGGG
>CAJQZN010040702.1:0-18493 GCA_907164685.1 Colias eurytheme
AATATATTCGGACAAAACAATGCTGGTGCAAAGGAATTCGTATTCTGGTATCTACCACAGATTCAATACAAGAACCCCAACGTTCAAGTGGCTACATTAAAAAACCTTACACCTACACCATTTATTAAGTGTTATTTAGAAGATGGGAAGCAGATATTAGTTGACATAGACAATAAGTCGAAAGAGGACATTTTGGAGCACCTAATGCGAACTGTAGGGAAATCAAAGGAGGTATTAGAAGCTGAGAATATTGCTGCGGAGAAGAAAGATAACCCTGCTAACTTTGGAGCAGGCTGTGAAACCGCGTGTATATGTGAAATTTTTGGCCAAGTTCCATGTCCCGGTGTTGTAGTTTTACCAAAAATAATGCGTGGGAAATTCAAAAATGCTGATTAGTTAAGTACAAATTAGAATTAGATTGTAAATAAAATTGTTATTAAAATGATAGTCAAAATAATTTGTGTTTTATTTTGATATAACATGCTTCTTTTAAAAAATACCAAGTGTTATACACATACATCCGAATAACAATGAATTTTTCTTCATTAGAGTAAATTTACTTCTGTCAAGGGTTTTCTGTAAAATAGGACAGATACATTATAATTTAAATATTAATTTGCTTGTAAACACAACTACAATGATAGAATTCTTAGTTTATTTCAGCAACATAATATGTTAAATGGTGAGAAATAAAACAATTACTAAATATATTTATTAAAAGTAATGATTTTTAATAGCCGATGCCATTAAAGCAGCACTTATATACTGAAAGTTTTCAAAAGCTGAAAACGTTCGAGCATTAGTATGGAAAAATAGATGGTCGTCCACTTCCTTGCCTCGAGGACATGTATGTAGGAAGATCCATTGAGGCCCAGCGTGTTGGTTTATGTCCTGTGAAATAATACAATATTTATTTATTTATTACTAGCTGTGCTCACTGGTTTCTCCCGCATTGATTGGCTCCTATTGGTCTTAGGGTGATGATATATTATAGCCTAAAACCTTCCTCGATAAATGGGCTATCTAACACCGAAAGAATTGTTCAATTCGGACCAGTTGTTCCTGAGATTAGCGCGTTCAAATTAACAAACTCTTCAGCTTTATAATATAAGTATAGATAGAACCAATTTTACTTGATTCTACAAGCTAATGTGGCTAATATAAATTATAGAAAACTAGGTTGTTAAAAATCATTTAAAAATAGGTGTATTTCATTTTCTTGTAAGAAAGAAAAGGCTTTTATATTTTATTTATTTGCTACAAGAATAATAATTTTTGATATCCACATGAAATTTTAAAACAAGTTTTTTCTGGTCTTTTCTTCAAATTTACCAATTACCTGTGTATATAATTATACTAGTGGTCCGCCCCGGCTTCGCCCGTGGTACCTACATGTTTAAACTATCCTATCTCTCAAGTTAGATCGAACTGCACCGGTTAAGTGGTTTAGGAGTCCATTGAAGACAAACATTGTGACACGAGATTTATATATATTAAGATGTATACTATACACAGGAAATTTAAACTCAGTACCTAAACAAGGATATGTAGTAGGTATATTTTTTTCATATTACAGAAATAGGAAGAAAGAATATCACCATAAAGGGACTATAATAGGTATAATACAATTCAATAAAATATAATAATACATACTTCAGTAGTAAGCCTAAACTCGCTGACTTTTTTCTTATTCTCTGGGCCTGCTATGATAACATTAGCTTTTTCTAACGCATGTTTTTTGTCCACACATGCTTCAAGATTAGTATTCACTTCAGAACATAGGGATTGGCCTGCTTTGTATAGCAATGGACTGACTGGTTGTTTCTGTTAAATAAAAAAATAGCAATAATGTCTGAATGTTATAAACCGTAAACTGATGATTTAAGGTGCTCTCCACCAATAACGTGCGAGTAATGTGTTTGTAGTTAAATAACCAATCATATCGCTTCATTTAGTTTGAAGTGTTTTGCGTTTGAAGCGATACTATTGGCAATTTACAAACACATTCCTTGCAAATTGTTGGTGGAAAACACAGAAGAAATATACTTTAGGGATACATTAATTTATTATAATTTATAATTAATATTATTTAACTACCAATTTTTGAGTTTTTGTAAGTTGGAATAAGTTAATGAGATATCATTACCTAACTATCCTAATAATATAAAGCTGAAGCTTTTTTTGAAGTGAAACTTCTTTTAAATCGGGGTTGGAAAAAAATTTAGTGTAACATTTTTTCGTTACGCGTGACATTTTTCCGTTACGCGCCATCTTTTTCTTATCCCTACCACGCGTGATTCGACATATTTCTGTAAAGTTGCATATATGTATAGTAAATTATTTTTTGAAAAATAAGGTCATAAAGAAGTTTCACTTCTTACGTGTGTACACTAGTACACGCACACATTTTTTTCAACAGGAGCGTGTCGCAATAGAACGAATGTAAGCTGCCAATTAATATTTATAGGTCAGGAAAATTTCCCAGTCGTTTTAAACATGTCCATATAATAAAAGTACGTGACATATAGACGGTTTTATTTATAAAATTCTCACGTATGCTTTTCTCTGATATGATTATACCCATAAATCCCACTTGTCGGTCCAATTTTGCAAGATTATATTGGATTAAACCAATTATCGCTTTTTATACGCCTGTAGGGAAAAATTAGCATACATTTTTTTTCTGAAAATTGCTACGATAAATTGAGTTTTCAGCAGTACAGCATATTTCAAGAAAACTTTCCTGCAGCTTCGAAGAAAAACTGAATAAGTATGTACCTACGTTCTAAAATTATACTTGTTTTTGTCGCTTAATTTAACTTGTCGTAAAAACTAGAAACAGCCTAACTACTTAATACCACAAAATTTTAGACTTAAAAATAAGAAATATTGTTTTTTTTTTACTAAACTCACGTCACAACAGCATCTAAATTTTATATTTGCTCCGAGCATGGGACATAGCAGAAGGTATGTATTCAACACGGGGTGGGGTGAACCAAAATACGTGATGTTCTGTCTCCTTAGGGTTCCGTATTCTTCCTGGAAATATGAAATCTGAGGTAGGTAGGTAGGTATATCACTTATGAGTTATTTGAATGATAACAATATACAGTTGTTTAAAATAACTTTTTTCTACAGTTGAATTATTATATTTTTAACTAAGCACTATTAAGCACAGAATATTTATTAGTGCTACGTAACTATAGTTATAATAACGTAGTTATGGTAAGTACCTACTACTGTAATTTACCTTTTTTTATGACTCATTATATTTGTCAAAAAAATGGAAAAGAGGAACTAAACTGAACGATTATAATTATTCCACTGAAAAAAATCAAGTCAATCTCTTTTTCATAACAGCTTTTGCACGCCTCATAAGCGAAGCGTTGAGGTGGGTACTACTGTCACTTCGCGCAAAACATCTGATTTTTCAAACTTAAAATGTCTTTATGTATCATACATTGCACTTGTAAGATAATACATACACACACATATTAAGAAAAAACACTATTTTTAACGTTCATGATATTTTTGATGTCATTTTTGTTATTTAAACTAGTTAAAAAACAGTTTAAAAAAGTTCTGTCTTGGACGTCCGTGTGTCTGTATGTGCGGATCCTTTTTCTTGTTAACACGATAGCGACCGAAATACTTTACTAATCGAGTCTTTTTTTTTCTCTTACGCTTGAGTATGCTCAGGAATAGAACCCTTTCATTTTTCAGGGTCTGATTCGATGTGGTTTAATTGTTATTAAATAAACAAAAATAATAATTAATAAATATTTATTAAAAAAAAATTATGAGGCGTGCACTTTTGGATTTTCCAAATTATTTTCTTATCTACCTAATGAATCAATTCATTATAATTTATACTAACTATTATAGTCATAAACGTGGCCATAGCTTGTATGCTTGCGTGGGTCCTTGACGTCATACACATTACAGGAACCGAGGATTGTTGCGCGAACCGTTGCAGGCAAGTATGGGTGGAGGTTGCTACGAAAATCGCGTCCGCCATGTATGAAAATACCCTGAAGAGGGGAAAACTTATTAAGTACTAGCGGTCCGCCCCGGCTTCGCCCGTGGTACATATTTACGTTTCCTCAACATAAAAACCATCCTCGTACTTCAAGGAATATAATAAAAAAAGAATTATCGAAATCGGTTCAGCCGTTCTCGAGTTATGCGCTTGCCAACACATTTTGCGATTCATTTTTATATATAAGAAGATTTTGCCTTATATTAAATTAAATAAATGTTTATTTTTTTATTTTAAGCATAACGTCACACAAAATGTAAAGCATGCGAATGTGGGATTAAAAAATAAGTGGTAGCTCTACCTATTGTTAAAAACAAAGTCAAATCCATAGGTCAAAATATCATAGAGCTGGTTAAAAATCAATAGATATATTGTGTAGGTATTATTTACTTACTCGAACATTTCTTGTACCTAACCACTTCATTTATAATAATTTCAAATTTGCTCGTTCTTTTAAAACATTCTGCTCGATTTCGTTCGTTCTTTATCTTTCTATATCCACATTTTAACATTCCATACACTTAATATACCTGCTACTCTTATCACCAAGAGCATTTCCTTACCTGCCATTATAATCATTTTCCCACATCAACTTGTCCACAATATTGACAGCATCAGCTCCAAGTAGACTGGCAGCTTTCGATACGGCCATGTTCAACACTGGCTCGTTCACTTCTTGGAGTATCATTATCTTGCAGTTGTCTAATATATTCTGATGAAAAGTGTGTAGAGTACTAACTATTATGGTTTTAACGAGAAATCATAAATGAATCTAGAGTAATATTACCTATAAAGCTGAAAACAGTTTGTTTCAACGCGCTAATCTCAGGAGCTACTGGTCCGATTTGAAAAATTATTTCAGTGTTAGATAATATTCATCGAGGAAGGCTATAGGCGATATGTCATCACGCTACTAGACCAACAGGAGAGCTTCGCGGGTGGAACCGCGGAGCGCAGCTAGTACGAAATAAAATACCACGAATAGCTCGTTAAAAAAAGACGGATCGCACTCCGGGAGTGCCGGCAGAAGTGAAAACTTGATTATTAACGTTGAGCATGTTTGATATCCATCCGTCTTACGCTTTATCGATCAGGTCACGTGTCCTGACGCGAGTTTAAGATTTTATACCCATTACAAAAAAAGTGCTCAACGCCGCTAAAGAAGTTTTCACTTCAAAAAAAGAGGAAACCGGCACATCATAGAACTAAAAAAATCTATCACGAAACGAGATGCACATTTCGGGGAACCAAAAAAAACTACCTTGATATGCAATTTAGCATTGCATAGGTACCTACGTCTAAAACTTGGTTAGCCGAAACGGTTTGGTTCTTACCAATCGCTTTCCATGAGTATCTCTGAGACAGCATTTTAAATTCAATGCACTGTTTATCACTTCCATAATCATATCTCCGTTCCAGTTCTTGAAGCATATCATGTGTCTTGGACTTGAAGAACTGAGCATAATATAACAGAGACTTCAAATAAAAATATTATAAATCAGAAGCTTATGATAGATACTTTATTCAACTAATATTTGAAAGTTTCCACTACTCGAGAGATAATATAGGGATTGGAAAAATTCTACAGTTTATTTCCCATCCCTATGCGTAAATAAGGAAACAGTGATTTGGTCAAAAGTCAGCTGCTGATAACACATTAAACACTCATACATCTATCAACTTGTAATAAATAAAAAGATTTTCTGTAACCTGCCAGATGTAGGCTTAGTATGTAGGTAAACAATAATTTCATATTGATTCCAAGTACCTTATCATCATCCTTCGGTCCATGTTTGTAAAAGGCTATTTATAATACAAGAACAGCAAGAATAGTCATATAAAAGAGTTTTGAAAAATAACTATTCTTTGTTTTCAAAACTCTAATTATTCGATTTCTGAAATAAACTGAATTAATTCATACTCACGAACAGTTTTGACTTCTAATTTGTGTTAACAGCTGATTAATTGTTCTTTTAAACATAATTGTATTGCATTTCAATTATTATAAATAAATAAACATGAGCAAAAGTGACTTCTGTGACATTAATTTTGAAGGTATGAGTATTTTTAATTTTCTTTTTCAATTATTAAGCCATGGAAAATTTATTTGACAAGGATCATTGTCTGTTATTTCTGTATCAAAGTCGATCAGTGAAAATTGAAATTATATCATTATGAACTTAAAAGAGGATAAGAGCATATGACTAATGCACATGTTAACAGCACTGTATTTGGTCTGCTTAAATTACATTAAAGTCTGGTGTGTATATGGCATTCGATAAAAAAGTTTTAATAAAATAACTAGTTAACAATACGTATATTTAAAAACAATATCCGCGTCTTTCCATATTCCTCCTCCTTGATTTTATCCATTGGCGTCATCAAAAAATCTAAAAATTAATTTTATAGGCGCTCGCTCACAATCGTTGCCTTGTCTTTCCTGCCCAGTGCTTTCTGTATCTCCAAAAACGATCTCTGCTTAGTTTCTGGTACACAAATTAATATGAACATCATATACACAAGAGATACACCAGCAAACATCCAAAACACAGCAGCAGAGCCTATCATATCAGCGACTAAAGTAAAGTATTTGAGGTTTAGAAATGCAACCAATAAACCACATGTTATGGATGTACTCATTCCAAATGATCGGACAGGACTGTCTAGTAATTCTGAACTTACTACGTTTATTAGACTGCCAGGACCTGAAATGATTGCAATAATTAATGTTTAATTTAAATAACCTTGAGTTACCTATAACTTCAAACAGAAACATATTAAACAGAATGTGAATGTTTTGGATATTAAGATTGGAGAAAGATAAAGAGCAATGAAAATAAAATAATATAGTGTACCCTAGAGGCTATCCCTGCCACGAATCAAGATGAAAGATGTCCTTGTTTTCGTGTAACAATGCAGATATATTTAAAGTATACCTACGCAATACGTGCAAAAGAACATAGTTAGGTAAAAACGTTAGATTTAGAAGGTCCAATTTCGACCATCGGATGATATCATGATAGTAGAAGTAGATAATGTAAGTAAATGTCATGTACATACCTGCATTAAAACAAATGACGATCATTACCACAGAAATTAGTGGTAAGTAATTCATGATCCCAGTGATTTCGGTGCCGGAATCTTTAACGTAAAAAAACAACCCAAGGCCGGACTGTAACAAAAATGTTTTAAAATATTTTTAATAGCTGTCGAATATTCCTATTGTTTTACGGAAAATCTACTGAGCTGATTTAGCAGAAACAAAATATTTCTGGTATTAATTGTTACTTCCAATAGGAAATACGAATAGAAACGTGTCTTCAAGATTATGTGGATAATCTAAATTACTTCTACATAACTATTATTTAAAAAAATGTGTGCGTGAACTAGTGTACACACGTAAGAAGTGAAACTTCTTTATGACCTTATTTAAAAAAAAATTTTACTAGATATATGCAACTTTACAGAAATACGTTGAATCACGCGTGGTAGGGATAAGAAAAAGATGGCGCGTAACGGAAAAATGGCACGCGTAACGAAAAAATGTTACACTAAATTTTTTTCCAACACCGGAAGTTTCACTTCAAAAATATTGTATCAGCAACAGCATCCTGTTTTACGATTTTGAAAGAGCAGTACAAGAACATGAAATTACCATTCCAATAGATAAGCCCACAAGCGTGAACGACAATATAGGTTTCCTTCCCGCCCTGTCAGTTACAACCGCTGCAAAGAGACCAGCCAGCAACTGCAGGACTCCAAAAACAACCGACATCACTTCTGTAGACACACTTGTTCCCGTTGTATCCAGTATTATTTGTAAATACATCGTCACAGTCAAATATCCAATCGATTGTATACCAATACTCAATAAGACGACTATAGCAAGGGCTTTTAGAAAGACCTTGTCGCGGTATGAAATTGTGTGCTTATTCTGTTCGCATGATACTGTGTATTCGTTGATTTCTTCCTTGGCTTTTGTTTCTGAACCGCGAAGGTATATTAGAGTTTGAAGAGCTTCGTCTTTTAGTCCTGTTGTAATAAATGATAAGAATAATAAATGTTACGAACCTTGAACGTGACGGTGCATACAAAAACTACTAGGTACTTACTGTACTTAATTTCTAAGAATGACAAAATGCATAGTTTTGAGTGCAACACAAGTTAAAGTTCAACCTACTGTATCTGTAATGCACTAAAACATATTAAATTTCACGTAGATATAGGTACTGCCTCTAGCAGCAGTTATGTACTTAGATGCTAACCTTTTTTTTTTTTTTTTTTTTTTATAGTGGGGAAATCTTCTTAGATACCCCCGGCTCCCGGGGATGGAGCCGTGGTTATGTCGGATTCCTACCGACTAAAACCCCACTCTGTTCCATCGCGCTGCTTTGGACGGAACTGCGGGAACGGTTACGACTCTACCGCGTGTCCCGCCCAGCAGATGCCCGTTTCCAGGCCCACCACTAGAACCCCCCTCGCTGGTGGCTGCTGGAACGAAGGCTTACGCCACCAACGCGCAGACAATGGATTTTTCCCCGCTCCATCATCCGCGTTCCCCCGAACCCCCGACCCCATCACCGTCCGGCCGGAGGGGGCACGCCGGAAGGTCCTCCGATGTGTGAAATACACGTCGGGGGACCCTCCGGCGCACTTTTATAGAGATTACACTTAGATGCTAACCTACTCAATACTCATATTATGGATGCCACAAACGCTACAGGTAAACCTTGTAGGTCAATCATTACGTTTGGGAATAGACCTGTGTAATTTTTACTTTTTGCGTCTAACTATTTTCGGTTGCCCTGCAGGAATACCGTGGTGTACTATAATTACTATCTAAATCTATATCTGATCAAAAATCTATTCAGACAAACCTCTTAACCAAACGAATAACTAATATCACCAAATATACCTTTCCCCAACAAAGAACAAGGACTCTCTGGAATAAAGAACAGCGGCACAACGATGAGTAGGGTGATGCACTCGAAAACCACATTGACAACGAGGTACGTCGCGTACGGACCCACAGTGAAGATGATCAGCATGCCAGTGGCTAGCGACATCTGCTGGATCGTTACTAATGCACCTCGGATTTCTTTCTGTAAGAAATATGTAGGGTATTTCTGGTATGCCAATAAATTGCAGTACCTATATAATAGGATATATTTTTATTCTTGTATTCCAATTAATGGCACTTTTCAATAGGACATTTTTTTATTTCAATAAATAGCAGCTGATTTAATAATATCTACTCTAATAAATAATAATAAAACAGAAATTACGGAAAGCTTCGGGTCCAAGTTTGATGAGAGTTCTTAACCTAGCTGTGTTATTAATTGGCAATTACTAGGTTTGGAAATAATCATGAGAAAAAAGGTTTCCATTATTTAATATGTGGAAATTCAGAATCTATGCGCCTATAAAAATTAACATAACTAATGCAAGACCCAAAGGTTCCGTTTTCGGTACTTCTTCTTTGTATCGATTCTATTTGATAGACTCTTACTAGACAATTTACTTACCAAAGTCACGTATCAGCTAGTAAATAAACAACTTACGCTAGCAATCTCCGCGCTATAAGCCAGTAAGTTGCACAGAACACCAGCATCCAGGATACCAGATATAACCCTTATAGCATACAGCATCCACAACTCAGTCGCGAAGATTTGCACCATGTATATACATGCCTTTAATAAACTGATCAGGAGTAAAGTGGTCTTCCTTCCCAGTTTGTTTGAGATCCAAGAAATGAAGTGGGAAACTGAAATAATTATCTACTTTATATACCTACAACTCAAAAAATAGATGGGTTTTTTCTTTGTACTTGCATTCGTTTCTGATAATGGCATATACTTAAGTACTTCTTGATTGCTTTCTTTCTTTTAATCATTAATCGAAAGGTATTGCTTCATGTTTGAAATTTTTATCAAAATCCAAATTCTCAATAGTTCAGATAAATTGCTGTTATGTCAAACCAATAAAGTTTTTCTTCGTGTATTATTTGTTATAGATGGTTCGTTTTTGCAACAATTAATTTCCACTATAAAACAATAGAAGGTTAAATTTATAATGATATTTATAAAATTACGAAAGAAACCAATTGACAATAATTATTTATTAGTCAATTGAAATGCATTTGTTCGATAATTATTGCCTTAGAATTATGTTTCTTTCACTTAAAACACATTGAATGAGAAATTAAGGTTGAAGCAGCATTGAAAGAATAAAAGAAATGAATTCGATTTTTTTTTTGATTTGGAATGTATTTAATCAACTTCCCAAAAAGATACAAATCATAGATTCCTAATGTTGATGTAGAAGAAGGCTAATTTATTAATTTATACCCGTAATTTTGTACAGATGAATAAAAAATAACATTCAAATCATGGACGTATAAAAAAAGACGGACGGTATATCGCCTAAACATTGAGTGAAGCCTAGTAATGGCGGCGAAACATCCATGTGTGTGTGCCATGTTGCCATGGCAACAGCTGTGTTGATGACAATGGCGGCTGTATTTTTTTCTATAAATTTTGCCGTAATAATTTTGTCATTAAAACATAAAAGAAATAACTTGCTTCCCTGTGGAATGTAATCCCTTGTGATTTGTTATTTAAAATTGTACTGTTGCGACACCATTTAACCACGCAAGACGGCATTTTAAATATTTTTTGTGAAACAGTGACGCAGTTAATCAGACGGTAGTTCACGACGTAATGGCGGCCGACTAGCTTACTATGGTGAGAGTGTGTGCGTGTTTATTGTCTTTACACGATCGCTAGCTTACTATGGTGGCTTCACGTTGTTTGTTCGTAATACGGCGTCCGTCTTTTTTTATACGTCCATGATTCAAATAAGTTACTAACATATTATCGGCAACAAACAACCACAAGAGACGATCCAAGTGGCTTCGTTCTCAGATACCTTCCTAGATAACTGAGTGTCTTCCTTCATCAGTTTGATAAGCATTGGTGACGGCCATGCTACCGTCATACCAACACCCACTCCTGTTAGATTCACTGAAATAATAACAGACTACCTACGTAAAATCCTTATTATACATACATGTAATATTCAAAATAAGGGGGCGTCCATAAATTACGAGAGGTATTTTAGGGGGGAGGGTTTTATACGATTGAAAAAAAACACGTAATTTATGGACGCCCCCTAAGACTGACTGTAACTTTCTTTCATTTCGCGACAGAGCGTTTTCATGATGTTTTTTGGGTCTGGAAAAAGCGGGTAGAGAGTGATATACTTAGTAGGTTGGCTATTTAAAAAACACAAGAAGAATAAAAATATAACAATAGATAATCACAATGCACAACAGCTCATCAAATACGTAGGTAATACTTATTTACGTTTTTAATAGAATTAATTTGTAAATTGAGAAAAAATTAATTACATAAAAAAATATTTATTAATTCTATTAGTGTATATAATGGAATGTCTGTCTGTTTGTACAGCTTTCTCATCGATAAAGTAAATTGTTTGAACCTATAACACATTCTATTTTTACTTTAAAATACAAGTTAAATAAAGAAAAAAAAATGTATATGTGTACTAGAGTACACACGTAAGAAGTGAAACTTCTTTATGACCTTAAAAATGTCACGAGTATGGCGTAACGCAAAAATGTCACGCGTACGGCGTAACGCAAAAATGTCACGCGTACGGCGTAACGCAAAAATGTTACCAGTTACACAAAATTTTTGTCCAACCCCGATAAAGAAGTTTCACTTCAAAACTTATTTTTATACATTTTGAAAGATAATAATCTAGTGTAACACCAAGAGGGGTTTTACACGATAATCTATAGTTTAGTAAAAATAAGAATATGTACCTAGTCATTAAAATATATATTACCTACCTGCTAAAACTATGACATATTGCCGAAGCACATATTTTGATAGAAACATCTTACACTTTTTTACACTTTTCACTGTTCATTTCCTTTGTATAAGTAATTATTTTAAATTGAAATAGCAATTATTTTGAAAACAAACAATATAACGATTTTTAAACAACTATCTTATAAACACGCCTGATTTTCACTGACGCTATTGAAAACCACTAAATATTAAATTTATTTTTAACTCGAAACTAAATAATTTTTCGGTGAAGGAGCAAAAAATCAGTACTATATACGCATTTGCGTATATACTTAGTACTTGACTGATTTTAGAAGATACAGGTAAAAAGGCAAAAAGTCGGTTTTGATTTATCGTCAAGGATACCTAATTTAAAACGAACCGCATATTTTAAAGCAACCCTATTTATAAGAAAACACTAAAAATACTGAACAATACTTTCACAATGAATAATTTTCTATAATAATTATTTTACTCAGTTTTATCGAAGGTAAATACCGTTTCTTCAAATGAAATGGTTTAAAATGATGCCGTAACGTCTTATTTTGCGATCAAGGTAAACAACAAGAACATTTTTTGTAAGAAATAAACCAATTTAATCTTTAAACGTAACAGTTAATTTAAACATAAGGTTACTTTTGTGCTATATTTGCTGCAATAATTACTAAGTAAATGCAGCTGCATTTATTTTATTTCAGAAAATTATATTTGCATGTCAGATGTTAGTTTTCACGAAAATAGTTAAGAGCGAATTTATTAGCAAAAGGGCATATGTAATATGTATGGCATATGTATATGTAATATGTGTTATATTTTATACCATTCAATTTTTAAAAATACTAGTTTCTGTCCCGGTTTTACCCGTGTTGTAGGTAGTCCTTTATATTTATTTAATGTAATTACAAGTAAGATACATATATTTAGGTAGCACCTGCATATAATATTACATCTTTTATCTGTACCTATAATATGCTTAATACAACCAATACAATAGAATTCAGTTACATGACTTAATTAAAATTTTTGTCTATTTATTTATTTTAACTGTAAGTCAAGATAATTCATTCAAAAGCTGAATCTTGGCTTCGTTTTCTGACCATATTTAGTATTGGTTGCATGCTAGGTGTGACCTACACTATTTTTAACCGACATTCAAATAAAGTCTAATGTCAAGTTCATGACGTTTTATTATCGAAGTGAATTATTTGATTTTATTTTTACTTTTAAAAAGCAAACATTTTATTTCGCTTTAGCTTTCCTGCGACTTTGCTCACGTGCATTTTTCCTACGTGAATGTTAAGCATCATAAAAATGTAAAAAATAAAAAGAACACATAAAAATAAATAATATTTATTTCAACTTATTGGAATAAGAACATTGAGATAATATTACTACGTATGGAGGAGACACCACGAACAAAATCTGTGCGCCATTTTTTTGCTCTAACTAAGTTTTAAAAATTATTATTTAGTTAGGTACTTAACGATGAAAGTTATTCCTTTGCACTTTTCCGTATTATTTGTGCAATATCGTAACACACACGAAGGCATGTTTGATGCGTTTCACTTTAAAACCATTAAAAAATACCGCTCAACATACGTCACATGACGTATGTTGAGTGGAACATAAGTGATGTAGGCGGTGTCGTCTCCTATTAATATTATCTCAATGAATAAGAAATAAAATAAGTGACAATTATTTAAAAATATTTTTTAAATTTAAATTGACTATTGTCATTGTCAGCAGAGTGTCGATGGAAATTATTGTCATATTTTAAATCTATAATATAAAAATGAATCCCAAAATGTGTTGAAACTTGAGAACGGCTGAACCGATTTCGTTAATTCTTTTTTTATTATATTCCTTGAAGTACGAGGATGGTTCTTACGTAGAGAAAACGTAAATATGTACCACGGCCACGGGCGAAGCGGGGGCGGACTGCTAGTACATAATATTAGGTACTGTCACAGTTTTAATAAATAACTTATTATAAGTATAGTAGATACCTATTATAATAACTTTGTTATTTCCAAGTCTAATAATTATTATTAGAAAATCACTCACTATTCATCGTCACCAATTCATCTTCAAGTCCTATGGCCAACATAACTTATCAACTTCTATAATACGTTACTTAATATGGTATTACAATATTATCTATGGTTAATCTGATAATTAATCCATTTATCCATTTATTTTTGAAGTGAGCACTTCTTTAGCGGCGTTGAGCACTTTTTCTGTAATGGGTATAAAATCTTAAACTCGCGTCAGGACACGTGACCTGATCGAAAAAGCGTAAGACGGATACCATTCCAAAATATCAAACATGCTCAACGTTAATAATCAAGTTATCACTTCTGCCGGCACTCCCGGAGTGCAATCCATCTTTTTTTTATTATCATTATAGGTGACATTATTACACAAAGCGACCTAGTCCCATAGTAAGCTCAATTAAGGCTTGTTTTGTGGGTACTAGGCGACGATAAATATAATATTTAATAAATACATATATAGATAATAGCACCCAGACCCAAGAACAAATAATTGAGTTCATCACACAAATATTTGCCCTGATCGGGAATCGAACCCGGGACCGTCGGGTCAGTAGGCAGTTACTTTACCACTACGCCAACCGCGTCGTCAAATTTATTACAATATACTAATTTAATGAAGACGAGAAATAAGGTGGGCCCAAGTATATTCCCTTGAGGTACACCGTAGTGAATAGGAAGCTCCTTACTTGTGTAAGCTCCTATTATTACCATTTATGTTCGGTTCATGTTGTTGGTAGCTCCTAAAATAGTCCAGTTGCGAGCCTCGGATACCTATTATTTCGAGTTTATTAAGAAGTTCGAATGGTATCGAAGGCCTTGGCGAGGTCGAGGAATATTGTAAGAACCTTGTTTTGTGAGTTCAGCTTATTGACAATAAAAGTTGTTAGTTTCTGAACTGCATCGGTGGTAGTACTTTTATTTCTCCTAAAACCAAATTGTTGACATGAGATAAGTTTGAAATTTTCTAAGTAGTTTACTAGTCTATTACTTATTTACCAAGCGCTCAAGAACCTTCGACCACGCAGGACTGCTATGGGGCGATAGCTTTTTCTCCTCCTTTGTATATCGGGTGTACGATAGCTTTTTGAATGGAGCTGGGAAAAGTAGAAGTTTGGAAGCTGAGGTTGAAAATATAGGTTAGGTTAGTAAAATAAATATATTAAATAAATTATTTATTTCATTGATTGTATTCACGAGTATACACACACACACACACAAATTAAATTATATCAATCTTAATTTTATTTCCAGTAATTATACTTATCTACATTTTATTATTCACAGCTATTACATAAAATTATTTACTTATTTATTAGTATTTGATAACTTCACAGCTTACAGATACTACTTATATCTATGATACAATACGCCAATTACGAGTTTTACAATTATTATCGATTTTATATTTAAATAAAATATCGATTATGACAGAGCTAGAGCCTCAACGCTTTTACACAACCTTATTGTAGATCCTATTAAATATTATACAATCCCGATTATTCCTCTCTACAATTATTCTAACATCTTTACAATCTTCAAAGTTCAAACTGATTGAATAAATTTTTATTTTTTTTGTTACATTTCATATTTCCTGTTATTATCTAGATTACCTGTATATTATTCACAACTTGTAATATAGCCTCAACGCCATTTCGCTTATTGTTGATCTTATTAAATCTACAACCCAGAGTATTCCTCTTTATAATTTTAACCTGTTTACACTCCAGATACTGATTTAATTCTTCACCAGATCTACTCGATTTACTATCACAGCAAACTAAATCTTATCCCTTAGAAGTTAGAATACATAATATAAAACCTGAGGCAGAAGCGGCATAGCCAGGGCGAACCTTCAGTTTACCGGCGCGGCCGCGTTAAGATGTAGAAGCCCTTCTGGCTAACATCGAGAGACACCACAAAAACGCGACATACGCGTAAAAACACGATCCGTCTGAATACAGCTAATTAGCTTGGTTGCGTTTAATGGGTTACGTAATTAACACTTTTCGGATAATGGTTTAAAATTTAAATGATTATTATATCTTTGTTTAACGCGGAACGGCTTTAACTGCTAATTTATTCGCATAATGCATGTACATACCGCTTCTACGTCAGTTTTTATTAATATAATATGTAAAAACCAATAGTATCGCTTAATTTACCAAATTTGAAAGAAGCTTTTAGCGTCTGAAGCGATACTATTGGTTATTTACAATCACATTCCTCGCTTCTCATCCTCACACAATATTGGTGGAAAAGCCTAAGCCTTGTCCTTTGCGACATCCTTAAAATTGCCCATAGAATTCTGTATTTCCCTAAACGATTTATCCTTTGTTTCTGGCAGAAACACACCAAGCAGAATAGCAACAGCTACGCAACAAATACTAAAGAACCAATACGTTGGTGCTGGGCCAACTGCTGACGTCACAAGGGGAAAATATAAAGATGTAAAGAAAACAGTGCTTTGACAACATAATATGCCAATCGATGTGCCGAATGCTCTGGTTGGACCTTCAAATAGTTCTGTGGATATTGGCCAGATTAGAGAGCCAATACCTGCGAAAATAGAAACAAATGTTAGTATTATCTAAGATGTTTTATAAGTTAAAAGTCAGGTGAATGCTGGAATCGTGTAGAGTGAGTGAAATGTAATCTAAGTTATGACTGAGAGTAAAAGAGAAGACTTATATGCGAGAGATACCATTTAAAAATAGTAATATTAACATGATTTAAAAAAAACAACTATGAAGTTTCATGCTGGTTCTTCTCCACAGATACTGCTTTCCGAATCGGTGGTAAATGTTAAAAAATGTTATGACGATTCAAAAGTGCTCTTATAAGAAGTCTAATTGAATAAATAAATTTTGAGTTTGAGTTTGATGTTAAATATTTTGGCAATGATAGGTTATTAGCGCTCCGGGCATGGCAAGCCGAAATGTGTGTATTTCACCATGACGTCATTGATTTCACCACATTTATTTCGGTTGTCTCTTTTTTGTTCACGATAGTTTAATTATGCCATCTCACTTGGACGTCTAATCGCATGTGCGTTAGCGTGCCCTGTCACATGCGGCACACCCTGTATATTAATAACTATAGCTGTGCCCCGCGGTTTTACCCGCGTGGCTTCGCTCCTGTTGGTCTTAGCGTAATGATAGCCTTAGTCTTCCTCGATAAATGGGCTATCTTACACCGAAAGAATTTTTCAAATCGGACCAGTAGTTCCTGGGATTAGCGCGTCCAAACAAACAAACAATCTCTTCAGCTTTATAATATAAGTATAGATAAGATGACCAAAATATACTAGACCATTTATATATAAAAAAAACAATTTCAATCAAAGATACTTACCAGCACTGTAGCAAAACACTATGAGTATCATGGAAATAATTGGTAAGTAATTCATGAAGCTTGTCACAGCTTCACCATCAGAGTGGGTTTGGAAAAACACTCCTAATCCCATCTGAAATGCAAAATAAAATTGATTAATAAAAAAAAGACGGGTTGCACTCCGGGAGTGCCGGCAGAAGTGAAAACTTGATTATTAACGTTCAGCATATTTGATACATATTTTGGAATGGTATCCGTCTTACACATGGAATATAAGGGCTAAAAAAAATCCGTCTTACGCTTTTTCGATCAGGCCACGTGTACTGACGCGAGTTTGATTTTATACCCAACGCCGCTCAAGAAGTTTTCACTTCGAAAAAAATGTGTGCGTGTACTAGTGTACACACGTAAGAAGTGAAACTTCTTTATGACCTTATTTTTCAAAAAATAATTTACTATTTGCAACTTTACAGAAATACGGCAAATCACGCGTGGTAGGGATAAGACAAAGATGGCGCGTAACGGAAAAATGTCACGCATAACGAAAAAATGTTACACTAAATTTTTTTCCAGCCCCGATAAAGAAGTTTCACTTCAATGATACTGTATTAGAAACTGATACTTATGAATATAAGAATTAATAGACACAGCAGATCTTTAGATTAAATAACAGATTATTATTAATTAATTAAATGAATATTGCACGGATCATGTGAAAGGATTTTAATAAAAAAAAATTAGCAATAGATCGAAAGACGGAAGCCTGAATATCTTAAAGAAAAATGTATTTCAATAATGAGTAAAATTGAAGACAAAAACTCAATTTCTAGTTTAATAATAATTTTTATGTGTAGAAGCACTTACCATCCCCAAAAACAAGCCAAACAAAGACGATAGCAGTAACTGTTTCCTTTTAAACATAGACGTCAAAATCGTTAAAGACACGCTCGCAACCACTTGTATCAAACCAATAATAACAGACGCCAATTCGGGCATTACACTAGTATTCGTAGAGATCAATATCGTCTGCAGATAAAACGTCACAGCGTTGTAACCAACCATCTGGGAACCAAAGAACAGAAGAACGCATAGGGTAAGCGATTTTAAGAACGCTTTATTTTTGAGCATTTCAATTTTGTCAATTTTTATGTTGTCTTCTCTTGATTTCTTATATTCTTCTATTTCTTCTGCGGCTA
>CAJQZN010040702.1:18503-28774 GCA_907164685.1 Colias eurytheme
GTTGTCTTCTCTTGATTTCTTATATTCTTCTATTTCTTCTGCGGCTAATTCTTTAGATCCACGAAATGTGGTTAGGGATTTTAATGCTGCGTCATAGTTTCCTGTAAAAAACGGCAACGTTTGAATCACTACAAAATTGGTGACCAATTTGAGATGAATTTCGATATCAGTAGTTTACAATAGTACATGATATATTTATTATAGTGTAAACTGTAAATCAAGAGGCAAATACTAGTTTCAGGTGAAAGCTAATAATAAAAAAAAGACGGGTTGCACTCCGGGAGTGCCGGCAGAAGTGAAAACTTAATTATTATTAACGTTGAGCATGTTTGATATCCATCCGTCTTACGCTTTTTCGATCAGGTCACGTGTCCTGACGCGAGTTTAAGATTTTATACCCATTACAGAAAAAGTGCTCAACGCCGCTAAAGAAGTTTTCACTTCAAAAAATCCAGCACACGAATTAAGGCTGAACATTTAGTTACCAAAATTACTAGCAGCAGAGTTCAGAAAAAGGCTTATGAAGTAACAACATTTAAAATCAAACTACTAAGGTTAGTACCTTTAGAATACTGATAATATGGGCTTTCAGGTAGAAAGATCAAGGGTATCAAACTCACAACTAGAACTCCACAAAATATATAACTAAAAGTATGATAAGAGACGAAAGGACCAACGGAGAGAGTGATCAAGATGCCCAGAGATGAAAACAGCTGTAGAAATGTTCCTAAGGCGCCACGGTGTGTTTTCTGAAATAATATATAATGACCTTTAAGCTATTCAAATAAGATCGATTTTATTAATACCTACATGATTGATCAAGGAAAAAAAATTATTAATGACACTTTAGTATAAAACAAAGTCGCTTCTCTGTCCCTATATCCCTATGTATGCTTAAATCTTTAAAACAACGCAACGGATTTTGATGCGGTGTTTTTAATAGATAGTGTTCCTCTAGGAAGGTATTCCGCATTAGTATATTATTTTTTAGGTTTGAAAGGAAGGAGGAAGGTTTTATAGCGGAAAGATAGTAGTTTATAAAAACTAAAAATATCGCGATAGCTCGTGAATAGCTAAAAATGTATTGATATTTGAACAAACGAGGAATCCACGAATAAAATACTATACTTGTCTTAATGTAAGTACATATTGCAATGTTGAATCTTTGTACGTCGTATATTGTATGACTGTAATCTAAATAAGATAGGATTAAAAAAATTTCGTTCACAGTAAAGGAAATTAAAAAATTGGTTGTCTGTAAAGTCGGTTTCAGTCGGTTTACTGACGATAGTTGAACGTGACAACGTCCGATTGTGCTTCTTTGTCGCTCGTTCCACGCTCTCGCTTGCACTTCAAGCATGGAACGCCTCAGAGCGAGGTAACGCCGCATAAGTCATGTTTTTTCGTGCGTGCAGCCGGCTCTATCGAATTATAAGACGTTGTCACGTCAAATATTATGAGGACACAAACCACAGAACAGTAAAGTAGATAGAAGTGTGATGTGGGCGTGGCCCACGTGTCACTTGTAAGGTAAGATCACCTAACTTGCTCTCAGTTGTGCGCAGAAAAATATTCGAGTCGGTTGTCAGCTGTCAAACCTTTTTTCCATATTTATTCATTAATTAGGACGTGTTGTTCGGTATAAAGAGTGCAAAAATGATAGCAGACGAAATAATATCAGCAATGAAGGCATTTCATACCGTCGGTAAGTCTTATTTTAATTTATTTTAATTATATTTTATGTTATAACTTCGCTTGTCGTAATTTGTCAAAATTGTATACAAATATCTAGTCAAAATGAACCTTAATCCATAAGAAATTAGTACTATTATAGATTGAACAGCAAACAAGACTTTCTGGAATATTATTGCAATAAACAAACGAATTTCGCTTTAGTGATGCTTGTGGTGCATATCGACAGTATCGATACTTTAGAAAAGACAAACATTATAAATATTAAATTTTATTTTATTTTTCCTTAGCTTTTTTTGTCTAATTTATTTATAGATTTCCCAAAGAGGCTAATTTAAAAGAGAAATGGATAAATGCAACGTGACGAGTTAACTGGATGCCGAACAGTACTAAGCGGTCAAACAAAGGCCACCGATACATCAAACCTACAGCAGTTCCAAGATTTAAAATAATGCATATTTTCTGTTTGTATTTTGTAAATATAGATTTATACTATTCTATTCCGTTTTTTATTTAATAATAATAATATAAAAAGACGTACTTAGTAGTAATAAACATACTCCAAAATGTGACGCATTATACTATACTCATATAAAAGAAAGAAAAAAAAATACACAAAAAATATTTATTTGTGAATTATCGATAACAAGGCTGACATCCCTCAGAGCATAGCATCAGATAAATATCAAGTTGATGTCATTAATGTTGAGTGACACAAATTTCAACCTAATCTCTATGTGTTGCGTTTCAAATTTATATCTATCGAAAACTAACGCCCTCTGTTGTGGAGTAGCTGAATGTTTTCGAATTTGGAATTTCTGTGCAATGAGAAACAAAACAGCTAATATACCTAGGGATGTTATACTAAAATAAACCGTAACATGGTGCGTTAGGGTACATATTGAAATGCTGAATTTATAACCTAAGTCAGTTTTTACTCAAATTAAGCTGTCCAATCAAAGGCATAGTTTACTTGTAGTGTACTGTATAACTATCGGTTTAAATGTGTGGGTTTGGCGACACTGGTTTTCATACTAATTAGACATTACAGCACTTCTATATGTTTTTACTGTTCTGTGACACAAACGTATCGGTAACAATAATTAACAGATACTAAAAGCGAATAGCAATAAAAAAAATATATTTTTTTGCAAACGAATCCTTATCCTTTTCCTTATAATATGTATTTGAAATACTTTCCGTATAGATATTTAGTATCGAAGTTGATTAATTTAAAAAAATGCAACTATTCTACTTAGGGCCGATTTTTCAATGCTTGGATAAAACTTATTCGTCGAATAATGTATTAAACTACCATTTTTTTTACCAGTTTACGTGACATTTTAATATTATCGTGTAATACTTTATTGGACGGATAAGTTTTATCCAAGCATTGAAAAATCGGCCCTTATGCATGTAGGTATTGTAAAATACGTGAGTTATATTTTTTAACCCACGAATCTTCGTAGGCTCTTTTTCTGAATTGTTCTTGAGATTAGCGTATCTAACGAAGATATAAATAAACTCCTCAGCTTTATATTATTAACTAACTGCGCCCCGCGGTTTCACCCGCATTGATCCGCTTCTTTTGGTCATAGCGTAATTTTTTCTTTTTTTTTTTACAGTACAATAGGGGAGCGCTTGGCCACGATCTCGCCTGATGGTAAGCTGAGATGTGGCCTAAGATGGAGCGCGCTGCCCTAGAATGTACCTGTTCACTCTCCTCTTGAAGACCTCCATATTGTACTCATCGGGGAACACAGATGCAGGAAGCATGTTCCAGTCCCTAGCGGTTCGAATAAAGATAATTCGCGTAATGATATATTATAGCCTATAATAGCCTTCCTCGATGAATGGGCTATCTAACACCGAAATAATTTTTCAAATTGGACCAATAGTTCCTGAGATTAGCGCGTTCAAACAAACAAACTTCAGCTTTATAATATTATTTAGTATAGATATAGATTAATTAGGTAAATTACAAAGTACTTACACTGGCTATTTCGGAAGAGTATGTAGGCACGACAACCAGAACTAAACAATCGCCGATCAAAAACACGGTCCGGGCGAATATCACCATCCAGGGTTTAGTCGCAAATATGAGGAATATACTCATTGACAATTTCGGCACAAAGGTTACGAACACAGAGGCTTTTCGACCGATTATGTCTAGTAATATTCCGCCGAGTACGTTAACTGAAACATTAAAAATATTTTTATTTAAAAAAAAATATATTTTACTAATAATTAGGCAGTTGTGTAGAAAATAATATTTATTTTATTTTATTTATTTTTATTTATGTCAGGCAGCATTGCCCATATATTGTTAGTAGTATTTATTCTAATGTTAGTAAAACTACATATACTTATTTTTAGATTTTAGAGTTACAAGCCAATTATTTAACCCAGCCTCCCGTGTTTTTTCTTATAATAGTATAAAAATGACTTAAATACTCACTAATACCACCAAACAGGAACCCCAAAGCCACCATCCAGGAGCCTTCGCTTGCCGTCAGTGGTCTTTCCAGAGGAGTTTCATTTGCATCTGTTAGTTTCACCAACATTGGTGACGGCCATGCTATACTCATGCCCGTTGATAGCATGCACAGATTAACTGAAATTGTATAAATAAATCATTGAATCATCTCATCCGTGATTTTTCCACAGCACAGAGCACGCTTAACATGAGCATTTACTTAAACCACAGAATAATATTGTAATACTGTGCTTAAACTAATCGTCTGTTCAAAACTTGACATTGGCAGAATCCGTCCTCACTGGGATCGGGAGTTGGAAAAAGAAGAAGAAGAAGAAATAAATCATTATAACAAAAGTATTATAGCCAATAATGTGCCGGAAGAAATAGTAGGAATAAAAAGAGAGAAATTAAAAAAGAGATCTTGCCTTGCAAGTTGACTTGCGGTTGAATTGGGATGAAAACGAATAAAAATATAGGTTTGGGATACAGAATACAAATATCCGAATGATGAAGTAGATTTTAGGTTATGTTTTTGAGGAAATTTGGTTGAAGACACTTTTAAAAATTAGGTAACTAATTAAAAAACTATCGCTGTCTCTCTCCAAAAGTTCGACCTCAATAAGAAGAAGAACTGATGCATATTTAAGGTCTGTCTCTCGACTATTCCCTCTTCCTATTTCACCAACTTAAAAGATATCTTACAAACTTAATTTTAAGAATAGGTATACTGCACCCTATGCTATTGGTGGCAAATTATCTATTTTACAAAAAAAAATAACTCGCAGTTAATACCTACAAATATCTTTTAGATTCTTTAATCTTAAATATCCATAATTGTTTAATGATAAGAAATCTCATGAGATAAAGCGTTAAAACTCATCCTTGTTAATAAAGATACAAATACCTGCTTAACTTATTATTGTAATAAAACAAACATAATTTTTTAAATTAGTACCTACTTATTATCTTATTTAAACATACTTTATGGCGATGAAGCGACGGTTTTAAAACAAGTGTTATTACAAGTGTAACTAATATAACAAAAATGTAATATTTCTTCTTATTATATTTAAGTTATTAATTTATTATTGTTACGTATTGTCGAAGCATGAAGTGGAACTTCTTTAGATGCATTGTTAGTAAAATTTCAAGATTTCGTCATGGCAATAACGTCACGTAGTGGAGTAAAGCGATGATTTTGGTATCTTTGAATCTTGCCAAAGAGGTTTGACTTTTGACACGTCGTGTTCTTTTTTTATCCGATACCTACTACTACTTATACTACTTGTAGTTAAGTTTCTTTGTTTTCGTTTTTGTAGATCATGTGTTTTAATGGTTTTAATTTAGTTTGGTCAATGATAATATTCTTTTAATACTTCTAAAGCTAATTTGTGTTCTTTGATAATTCGCGTATAATAAACCTTGTCTCTTGTTTGATGAGTCTGATTATGAATCTTTTAAGTGCAAGATTAAATTATAAAACACTAGCTTTCAGCAGATTTTTGTCAAATGTAGCCTTAAATCGGCTACTCACGTAGGTACCTGTAGCAGGGGTAATATTGGAATCGGACCCTTAATTGGCTCCTTAATTGTGATGTGTATAGGCATTAGGCAACCAGGGACAATCAAGAGAACAACTGAAATTAGGTATATCCAACCGCCGACCAACTGAGATTTTTCCAATATTGCCCCTGCGGCAGGTATCTACGTGAGTAGCCGGCTTGAATGTAGCCATGTCCTTCATCTATAATTTTCTTTCCAAATCTTTTCTCCAAATAAATTTAGCCATTCTCGAGTTGTAGAAAATGTAGGTAGTTCGCTGACGGGTCTGCGGACGCGGTTCTACCGAATACCCGCGGCCCCGTCAATAAAGCGGCACGGCGGAACACAGTGGAGTTTAGTCGGTAGGACCCTGCACTCAGCAGGGTGAGTCCGACATAACCCAGGCCTCTTCCCCCGAGTGCCCTGGGTATGCCTAAATGCATTCTCCACTATAAAAAAAAAGGTAGTTACTTTGGAAAATGTACGCAATGTAGAGTAGAGGACACAGGAAATAAATTGATTTTTCAATTATCTGCATATTGTAACATCACCACTGCTCGAACGGTGAAGGAAAACATCGTGAGGAAACCGACATGTGTCATCCGCCAACCCGCACTTGGCCAGCGTGGTGGATTATATGGTATCCTCATAAGAGGCCCGTGTCCCATTAGTGGGAACGTATATGGACTGATGATGATATAGAGGACACATATCATGATAATTTAATATTTATTGGATTGTGATAGAGGAAAGTAGGTATGCAAATAGTTTCTGGAAATTATAAATCAATGTTCATTATAATAGCTAATAATTTAATTAATATTTTATTACGAGCAATAAAATTATGCTGCATATTGCTCGTAAAATTCAGGTCAAAGGCCTTGATACATCCCTAGAATACTTATTGTAACTAATTCCTTGTTAACCATGCTACAATGTGGTGCAATTTATTTCTAAGATCTTTGTTACAGAATTAAAGATACATTTTTAAAATAAAATCTTGTACCTACTTACCTACATATTATGATAATACTCGCGTTATACCAAAAACAGGAAAATCATTACTACCTACTTAATTAAATAACTAGTCATTTACAGACAAAGCATTGACTGAAATAAAAAAAAAATGTGTGCGTGTACTAGTGTACACACGTAAGAAGTGAAACTTCTTTATGACCTTATTTTTCAAAAAATAATTTTCTATATGCAACTTTACAGAAATACGTCAATCACGCGTGTAAGGGATAAAAACAAGATGGCGCGTAACGGAAAAATGTTACACTAAATTTTTTTCCAACCTCGATAAAGAAGTTTCACTTCAATAAAAATGTGTGCGTGTACTAGTGTACACACGTAAGAAGTGAAACTTCTTTATGACCTTATTTTTCAACTTTACTATATGCAACTTTACAGAAATACGTCGAATCACGCGTGGTAGGGATAAGAAAAAGATGGCGCGTAACGGAAAAATGTCACGTGTAACGATAAAATGTTACACTACATTTTTTTCAAGCCCGATAAGGAAGTTTCACTTCAATAATTACCTAACTTAACTAATGCCAAATTGTTTTTTTTTATTAAAACTCGTTGTACCAAAACTGTTTTTGCCAGACGCCAATACTCGGCTAAATCAACTTATATATACATATTATAATCATATAAATAAATTATTAAACATTAATGGTCTTACCACAAAACAATTTAAACACAGTCTAACTTTACCAGGGATCTGTCACTTTAATAGTTGTCTATGTGAAGCAGACGTACAGACGAACAGACGTACGACAAAACCAGAAAAAGAACCCGCGCTTAAAGTTAAACCCTGTCTAAAGTTTTTTGTGGTAAGACAGTAATAGATTATCTTGCTGTGATTTAAAAAAACAAAACAATGAACTGGCTAAAAATACTTAATTATGATGACATAGAAAAACTCCTTGCTACGTCATGCACTGTGTAATTATTATTTCTATACTATTTAGTAATTTAACAAATTGTTACACTTCACACTTAACTATGTATTAATATTTAGTTATAAACAGTTTTTTTTTTCATATTCCTAACCTATTTTAAGTTAAGGAAGAGCGGGTTCTCCTGACACAGGATTTATTCTAAACTTACTAGGAGGGCCGCCCTACTTACTCCATATTGTGAAAAATTAGAAACGAAATAAACTATTTTTAATTTTATTTCTTTAAATGGTACCTAATTAACTCCTTAATAGTAGCGTATAGTATATAGGTACGCAAGAAGGATATACCATTATTACGCTATGGGTAGATAGTTCAAGGTAGACCATGAGCCATGACATTGCAACATGATAAATATTCAGAACGCATCTAATTCAGGGTAATTGTGTTCAAATGATAAAACCGATAGGAATAATATTTTAATAGTGACGTAGTGGTTTTAATATTGCATTTTTATATGAATTTGCGTATACGTGCGTATACATATAAGTGCCTAGGTACCTAGACGTCTTCGGACTTCGAAAGATTTTTATGAAAAAAATGCCACAGATAATATTATATTAAAATACGTATACAAAATTCTATATAATCACAACACAGTTACTTAATTACTGCGACACTACGCAATATCATAGATTATATACATGCTACATTTATAAAAACAATCATTATTATTTGTCCAATATCTTTTATCTCCATTGCTGACCTAGTTACCCAATTGCAAAAAATTATCACGACAAATCCGTGTCCAAGTGTACAAGATTAGATACCTATAATACCTAGGTACTAAAGTAGTTGCAACTGCTTCATGCAAGTCATATTATCAAAACAAATAACATTAATAATTATCCGTCTAAATACGATCAGGGGGGTAACCGGCACCTTTAGAATAACAGTCTTATTATGGGTACGTTTTGTTGCGTTCACAAAATAATCTTACTTTTTTGGCACCGGGACCTTCTAAAACATATGGAAACCAATTGCAACAAGACTGTTTCGAGCGGTTTCGAGACGTCAATCGAAAAATTGGAACCGGCACGCTCTCTTTGACATTTAGCATTCTTGTTATAATGTCAATAATGACAGTTTTAAGCAATTTTAGTGAAGTTGTAAATATGGAACTTTTATAACATTATTTCGAATATTATTAAAAGAATACACATCAAATTTAAGTGAAACGTATGTAGTTGGAAATCTATTTAATAAATGAAGCTTTTAAAGAAGATAATACATTTATTATATTAAAAATGCAAAATTAACATAACTACATCGGGTTGTTCCAAGAAAAGGCTTCAAACTTTTTGATTTAAGAAGAATCGTGTAAATAATTTATTATTGCGAAGTGCGCAATCATCACGAGTCTCTATGAGATATGGGGGAATCATATGAACAATCTTAAAATACAATTATAACCTACAGATTTATCTGTGTAAGATAAAAGTAATGTAAGTACCATACCCAATGCAAATCTTAAGAGTATATTTAAAAATACGTTTGTTTATGTACACATTCTCCACTTGTTATTTCTCTATATAATAAAATGCAACCCTACTTATTCTCTAAACATAAATTTTATCTAATACCTACTTAATGTAAATCTATAAAAGATTGTTTATTATTTCTTCTTGATTCAATTTATTTTATCATGTTATATTATTTATATAATAAAACACTTAAAAGTAAATCTACACTCAAATGCACTACCCATATTATACTTATGTTAGGGATCTCATTTAATTTTGAGAAATAATACCATTATTTATTTCCAGATTCTACAATCAATTCCGAGCACTAGGAATAAGATTACCCAGCGTAACCACATGGAAGCATTGATAGTATTCAAGAAGCTATAAAGTGCCAGCGCAACATATGAATATATTTTTTTCAATAGGAAGCAATATCATGCTTTAAATGTATTAGTGCAATTAAAAACATATTTTATAAATCCAAAATCTTTATTTAGTCCTTTTTATTTATTCATTGACAAAACATTTGCTCCTTTACTTCTCTTGATAACATTTATATATAAAAAAATGTAATAAAACATGGAATTATTTGAAAATAGATTCCATTCTATTTTGATTAAATATTAATAATTAGGTATATTACTCAAATCCAAATTTGTAAGTAAATAGCATATTAAAAAGACCCTTGATTAAAAAAATAAAGTCTTATTTATAATACCAGCCTTTAAAACTTAAAATGCAATAAACAAAAAATTTATATTTACATCACAATGAATAATTCCTACACTAATAGATTAATGGTATTTATATTTTTATTTTAAATTTAAATCAATTATTGTATTTGCATAATATAGAGTAGATAAATAATTCAAAAACTTGCAGTACTTATGTATACTTTTAATTTCATTTTTATTAAACTTAAAAGTTAAAATGAAAACAATGTAGGTACTATATTAAGGTACAATTAAATTTTCATATTTTCTTTGAATATTTTAAGTGTAGACATGGTGGCGCCTCCCCCAACTTGAAGTTCTCACTACCACATGATCATCTCCCAAGCCGGTACTTCCTTGTTCAATGTTTGGGCAAGCCGGCAATCAACACAACTGTGAAAGATAAATTGGA
>CAJQZN010040704.1:0-21056 GCA_907164685.1 Colias eurytheme
TAACTCAAAATGCCACCTTTGGAGGGAAATATCCAAGATCTGGATGAGAAAAGCATAGAAAATATTGTGAAATTCGTATCCGATGTTAGAACTGGGTATGTAACAGGTTTTATTTTTGTAACCTTTCTGTTCTAGACTTGCTTATTCATAAACTAGCTGTTCCCCGCTGTTTCACCTATAGCTGAAGAGTTTGTTTCTTTAAACGCCCTAATATCAGGAACTACTGGTCCGATTTGAAAAATTCTTCCGGTGTTCTATAGATAGCCCATTTATCAATGAAAGGTATAGGCTATATATCATCACGCTAATACTAAAATGAGCGGAGCAATACGGATAAGACCGTGGGGCACAGCTAGTGTAAATATATGCCGGTTAAAAAAACTTGGAGGTAATCTTTGGGATATCAGTTTACTCATACTATCAGACTATCCATACATATTTGATTACTTACTAATAAAAAATACATTTTTACAGAAAATTACAAGGCTCTAACAAGATTGCTGTGGCCACTGTGACACTATTGGAACAAATAATCACAGAGGCACCAAATACAAGTGCATTGTAAGTTTTCTATGATTTTTTCTTCCTAATTACGAATAATAACTTAGAGCTGTTACATTTTCTTTGACTACAAGGGTGACAGTGATAGTGAGTATAGTATGTAGATGTCATGCAGGCAAAATTAGTAACAAACTGGTTAGTATATCCTGGTGGTTGAAATTTGATAATAAACATAAACAAAAAGTGTATAGTATACATAAGCGTGGCTGTACATGGGCAGCTTGAGCAATTAACGGCTGAGCTACCTACACGGACTGCTCAAGCTGTCTGTCATTGACTGCTGGAACTGTCACTACCAACCGAGCAGTTGACGGCTTGAAGCGGTGGCGACTGCTCGAGCAGTCATGTGTACTGCAGTGAAACTTCTATAGGCGAGTTGAGAGTAAAATTTCAAACTGAGTTTACTCAAACATTTATTTATTCAATTAGACTTCTAGAAGCACATTTGAATTGTAATTACATACTTTTAACATGCATACAGCACACACGGTCTTTTTTTTCACTTGTTGCATGATTTTCCATATATGCGGTGTTTCCAAACGATTACGACTTAAGGGCCTTCAAGAAAAGAGCGTACTCCTACCTTAAAGGCCGGCAACGCACTGACAATGTCCCCGGCATTGCTGGTGCCTATGGGCGACGCAATACACTTAACATCAGGTGACGCGTCTGCTCTGTTGCTTTCTCTTATATAAAAAAATAAAAAAAAAATATTTTCCCTATCATTTCAGTTCACTAGTGAACGCAGTGCGCGGGACCGGCCGACGTCTGGCCAAAGCGCTGCCGCAAGAATTAATAGCCGCTAACATGGTGCGCCGTGTGTTGCGTGCCATACGCGATGAGCAGAGGGCGTTGGCTAACCAGGTAATGCTAGAATAAAAAAGAAAATTTCTTTATTCCTATTAAAAAATACATTTATTTTTATTCACATGGAAATATTAAGCTATTGCATAGCTTCTATCGCAAGCCTTGAGCGCGGGGACCGAATCGAGAAATTCCGTAACGAAAAAACCTCACGCTCCCCACTCCGACGGGCGCGGAGGTGTGGCTTGAAGTCGTAGTATGCAATAGCTTTACCGCGGCAGTCCCCGAGTGACACACGTCTTTTTTCTTTTTTTTTCAATAAAAAGGAAAAGGACTCGGTATTTGGTGAAAACAAAGACCATAAAACTAGTGTTTTTTGTTTGTTAATGAATCTTTACTTTGTTTCTGAATATTTGAAAGTGTTGTTGTAACAAAATGTTTGTTTCACATTGCACATTCACAAATGTGAATTTTATTATTTTTTAAATATCATGATCATCTCTCTTCTAGATGTCTTGTCTATCAAAAAACTATATTCAATACTGTTTTTTACACAATTTAATAGATTACTTACTTAGCTTTTGTTTCATATCTATCTTGCATCTATCTCTATATAGGCCGGGAGATACTGACAAAAAATATTGGGTCATTTGTACTAGTATGTTTGTACTAGTTTTCAGGGTCTTAGTACATAGTACGAGTCAAACTTAATGGCGGCTCGGAACATCGTACGATCCCATTATTTTTGAATCGAACTGTTCCAGTGGCCGGGTCAGATTAATTTTCATATAAGTGACAAGAGTACGGCAGAACAAGGCCGGGTCAGGTAGTATTAAAATAAAGATAATTAATATATGTTGTTACGTTATATTTCAGAGCAGCGAATATTCAGGCGAATCTCTCCAACGCCTTGTGTTGGCGGCGTCTAGTCGACGAGCGACTCTACCGTCGAACCATGATCTAAGGGAGCCTATAAGGGACCATATAGCTGAGGTAAGGGATTTTATCTAATTTATTATGAAATTTTCCCTATGTGAGTATATCACTCTGTAGTTTTGGTAATGTAAATGGTATAAAAAAGTTGTTTCAAATGACTGGCACATAATATGCTACTGAAGGAATAATATATTAACTAATATTATAAAGCTGAAGAGTTTGTTTGTTTGCTTGAACGCGCTTATCTCGGGAACTACTGGTCCGATTTGAAAAATTATTTCGGTGTTAGATAGCCCATTTATCGAGGAAGTCTATAGGCTATATTATATCATCACGCTAAGATCAACAGGAGCGGAGCAATGCGGGTAAAACCGTTGGGTACAGCTAGCCTACACTAATATTATAAAGAGGAAAACTTTGTTTGTTTGATTGTAATGAATAGGCTCATAAACGACTGGACCGATTTTGATGAAATTTGGCACAGATAATCTTTAGACCCTCAGAAAGAACATAGGCTACCTTTTATTGCGAAATATGCCGATATATATATATTCCACGGGCGAAGCCGGGGCGGACCGCTAGTTTTAAATATAAAAGTATTGTGTGCAATAATATACGACTATTTCGAAGCTACAAACATCAATCCTACATTGTTCTTCTGAACTGTTATTGGTGTACCTTTTAATTGGCGTATTGAATTGTTAATGTTATATCTAGTGTATGTTTAGCTGTAAGGTACCTTTACATAAATAAATAAATAAATTGTATTTTTTTTTATTATTTTACAGCTTCTAGCGGAACTAGAGTCAAGTACCTCATCAATATGCAGTCAAGCGAAAGAACACATACACGCAGACGAAGTGATTCTAACATATGGCTCTAGTGTATTAGTGGAGAAATTTATAAAATCTTCGGGGACGAATAAAGTAAAGCTCGTCGTGGTTGAGGGGCCGCAGGTTGCTGAGGTATGTGTGGATAAACAAACAAAATTAATAAATACTTAAATGAATTCTTACTAATATTATAAATGCGAAAGTGTGTTTGTTTATTTGTCTCTCTGTCACATCGCAATGTGAGGCTAGAGAGTGATGCTGGCTTTTTAAGGAGTCAAGAAAGTAAAGCCTGTCATAAAAGAATAATGGAACTTCTTTACAGTGGATTCAGGTTGATTGAGTTTTGAATTTATCCATTTCAAATACATAATATAAATAAAATATTTTCATCAAACAAAGAGTAACAAACATACATCCTCACAAAGGATAGTAGGATTAGTAGGATAGGATGTTTTTGATCAAATATAATGCTTTCTATCCCCTCTTAACATAATGTTTTAAATAGGAATTAAGATAAAACCATTGAGATAATATTAATATGGAGACGACACCGCCTACATCACTTATGTTACGTCATATGGCGTATGTTGAGCGGTTTTTTTTAATGGTTTTAAAGTGAAACGCATCAAATATGCCTTCGTGTGTGTTACGATATTGCACAAATAATACGGAAAAGTGCAAAGGAATAACTTTCATCGGTAAATACCTAACTAGATAAGAATTTTTAAAACTTAGTTAGAGCAAAAAAATGGCGCACAGATTTTGTTCGTGGTGTCTCCTCCATACGTAGTAATATTATCTCAATGGATAAAACAATATATATTTGACAGGCGGCAGCAATGGCGGCCCGTCTCAGCGCGCTCGGTGTCAATGTGACGTATGTCAATGGCGCTGCTGTTGGCGCGCTAATGCCGAGAGTTAATAAGGTTTGTGCTTTTTTTTGACGTGACAACGTCTTATAATTCGATAGAGCCGGCTGCACGCACGAAAAAACATGACTCATGCGGCGTTACCTCGCTCTGAGGCGTTCCGTATAAGGCTTGAAGTTCAAGCGAGAGCGCGGAACGAGCGACAAAGACGCACAATCGGACGTTGTCACGTTCAACTATCGTCAGTAATCCGACTTTACAGACAACCAATTTTTTGTTGATTTTTTTTAAAACATGTGTGGTGTTGTTTTAAAGTTGACTAGGAAGATATTGAAGTATGTTTATTAATTTTAAAATTGAAAAAATATATTGTTAATATGCAAAAATATCTATAAGCATTCAACACAGCTTTTGTTATGTTTTGAAAGAGGTTTTCAATACAAGTGTATTTTTATAAGTTACTTTGAAGTGAAACTTCTTTATGCGCGTTGAGAGTAAAATTTCAAGGCAATACCGCCACGTCATGGAGTGTGGTGACGATTTTGGTATCTTTGAATCTTGCCAAAGACGTTTCACTTCTGACACGTGTGCTCGGTACACACGCTCTTTTTTTTAATTAACTTTGCTAATTTTTATATTAAATATTATACCTATATAATATGTATGTATATTTTTTTTCAGGTGGTAGTGGGGGTTAGAGCAGCCCTCGCGGGGGGTGCGGTTTTGGGGGAGGGGGGATTGTTAGCAGTTACTACGGCTGCAAGGCATTATAGTGTGCCGGTGAGATTTTATATTTATTATAGTTTCTGAAATAAGAAAGAAATTTTATTGTGTTACAAAAAATATATAAATATAAATGCGAAAGTTTGTGAGGATGGATGTATATGTATGTATGTTTGTTACGCAAATACTACTGAAACGATTTAATGAAATTTAGCACACATAACTTGGATTAACTCATAGGATAGGTTTTATCCCGCAAATTGCACGGGAACGGGAACTTCCATCATTTTTTAAAGAAAAGGAAAAACTAAAAAATGCTGTTATTTATATTATCTAATTTTTTTTTGACTGGCTGTTTAACTAATTGGCTACAGATTTATGAAAAAAAAAATTAACAAATAAATGTATTTCAGATTTAAATGTTTATTAACAGGTGGTGGTACTATCGCCGCTATACAAGATGTCACCACTTTACTCGTGTAACCACACGCACTTTAACGAATTGGCTCCACCCTACACTGCACTACCGTATATGTGAGTATTTATACTAAATTATAAAGCTGAAGAGTTTGTGTGTTTGAACGTGCTAATCTCAGGAACTACTGGTTCAAAAAGGAACCACTGGTTGGAAAAATTCTTTCGGTGTTAGATAGCCCGTTTATCGAGGAAGGCTATAGGCTATATTATATCATTACGGTAAGACCAACAGGAGCGGAGCCACGCGAGTGAAACAGTGAAGCGCAGCTAGTTAAGCTATTGCATAGCTTCTATTGCGGACCTTGAGCGCGGGGACCGAATCAAGAAATTCCGTAACGAAAAAACCTCACGCTCCCCACTCCGACGGGCGTGGAGGTGTGGCTTGAAGGCATAGCATGCAATAGCTTTACCGCGGCAGTCACCGAGTGCCACACGGCCTTTTTTTTTAATTTAGGGCTACTAAATTATTTACTACTAATATTTTACTATAGATTTTTATTTATTTTTACACAGGAGTGGGGAGAGTGCAGTGACGCAGGTGTTCGCGCCGATGTATGATTTTGTGCCGCACGACCATGTCACATTGTTTGTTACCAATTTGTGAGTACTATTTTAATTTCTAGTATTTATCCTACGAATATTATAAATGCGAAAGTTTGTGAGGATGTGTGTGTGTTTGTTACTCTTTCACGCAAATACTACTGAACAGATTACAATGGAATTTAGCACACATATAGGGGGGAAATCCCTCGGGAACGGGAACTATGCGGTTTTTACTTTGACTACGCGGGCGAAGCCGCGGGCGGAAAGCTAGTGTTATATAAATTGTAAATGTATATAAATTGTTGTTCCTTGAGATATCATTAACTTCGTTATCAGAATTAAAAATACTGTGAACCATTTAACTTATTTTAAATTGATATTTTATAAGAAAAACTAGATTGATTACTTGAGCAAAACCAAGTATTTTTTTATACATACCTTTGTATTTATTTTTTCGTTTCGTCTGGCAGAAATCGCTTACAGCGACAAGACCGCCCTGTGTAGTATGAATATGTAATTAGTTGTATTGCTCTTGTTTTTTTATACTGTATTTAGTGTGCAATAAATAATTTTTCGTTAATTTTTATTCTGTGTACATAAGTTACATCACTGCTAAGTATCATCAAATGTACTTCAGTGGTTTTAGCGTGAAAGAGTTACACAAATCTATATCAAAAATCTGTACACAATCAAACTTTCGTGCTTCACTACATAGTATACAACAAAGTCGCTTTTTCTGTCCCTATGTATGCTTAAATCTTTAAAACTACGAAACGGATTTTGATGCGGTTTTTTGTAATAGACAGAGTGATTCAAGAGGAAGGTTTTAGTATATAATTTATTAGGTTTTAGACAAAGTGGGCGAAGCCGCGGGCGGAAAGCTAGTATAATATTAAAGTAGTATTGTTGTTAAATATTTATGTTCTTATGTGAGATTGTTTCTTTTCACAGACAAACTTATGATTTTATTTTTATTTTTCAGAGGAGGCAGTTCTCCATCTTATATTTATCGTCTCCTGTCAGAGTTGTACGATCCAAATGATTATCAAATTTAAATGGAAACCTTGTAAATAAAATATATTATTGGAAATTTGTTGTTTTATTTTACAATTCCTAGACCTTTTAGAATAATCTATGAAGTAAATTAACTAAGTGCTTATACAAAAAGAAAGTCTATACTAATATTACATTTTGGTTGCTTGTTTGTTTGAACGCGCTAATATCAAGAACCACTGGTCCGATTTGAAAAATTATTTCGGAGTTTGATAGCCCATTTATCGAGGAAGGCTATAGGCTATATACATATAATAATATTATATCACGCTAAGACCAACAGAAGCGGAGCCATGCGGGTAAAACCGAGAGCATAGCTAGTAAAAATAACTGCTGAAGTTATTCTATAACTAGACCCTAATCAAAAAATACCTTAATAGATTTCGACATTACGTAAATCATAAATGGGAGGCAAGTAGGAAATCTTGATTATTTGATTACTAAACGTCATACATTAAGAAGAACGCCATCTAGTGAGCATTTACCTAAAGTTTTTACATGCCATGTACGTAGAGTGAGAATGAACCATAGAGGAGGCACTAAAATGACAAGGAATGCGTGAGAGAAATACACTTATGACTATAAAGCTAAGAGCAAGAGAGACAGAAACATTGTTTTTTGTTTCTCTCATGTTATGCGATTTCTTTTGTTGGGGACAAAGGCAGTTTGTCCCAAACAAGCGGCTACAGTCCATTGTTTTGCTAGTTTTCTGTTTTTTCTCGCTGTTAAGTGACTTCAAAGTTTAATAAACGTTGACAGTGATCTGTTTTAATCCGACTTTAAGTGAAAATATGGTGCGTTGTAGTGTGATTGGTTGTAAAAATCGGCCGGAACGAAGATTACCAAATATTACCTTTCACACGTAAGTAAACTTATTTGAAGTATATTGTTTTATAGAACTGGATATAGTTGATACATTTTCATTAACTCTAATGTGAAATTATCTACAAATATATAATATTTTCATCGAAATAGACGTAAACATTTTTTTGTGTTATCCGACTAAATTACGAAGTGTTCTTGTTGTTCAGGACGCCATTTGTTTTTACGTAGTTTCAAATTTATGGTATAATCATGTGATTAACATTAGGGATACCAGTACAGGGTAAAATTTTCCCCAAAATCGTGAAATGTTTTTTTAATATTAAATGTTAATGTTTGTGTAAAGTTTGTTACACGGTTCGGTTTTCCGGTTCAGCTTTCCTCATTTGCATTGGTTTAAGTATTTTTTTTTTTCAATGTCGGTTTTTTTGTATATTCCAGGTTACGATGCACATCATAACGCTGAAGACTGCGAAGCTGGCCCTTCCACACGAGCTGCAGCTGCCACTGAAGGCAGCGAGGACCCTGCCCCGTCAGGAGAGGCGGTGTTGGAGTAAAATCCGGAAGGCCACCCCCCGCGCCTTCCTCACCGAGGTGCGGCGCGCCTTTATAAGAACGAACGAGCGGCGGAGTCGTCCATTTTCGTCTGCTACTCGCGCGCACATTATCGCGGACCCTCTGCCCATTTATTTCTACCGTCATTTTGCTGTTCATTTTCAAATAAATGTATTTCGTTTAATTTGCTTTTAATTTGAACTATTTCCAGTACGTTTTTATTAGACTACATTTACGGCTGTATCTTCTAATTGCGTTGACATAGAAATTTGATTTTATTACTGCTTAAAGGTATAATAGACCTAAGTTTTTGATGTGAATATCAATTATTGAATACCTACATTACATTTGCGTTCATGAGTAAAGGGGTTATAAGATTAATTTTTTTTTTTATATAATGTAATAAAAAATTCATGTTTTTCGTAATTATTCCCGTATATGTTTTATAAGATATTATTCTGTCTTCTGATTCAAATTCAATTTGAATCTGAATCAGAAGAAATAGCAATTAAAACCGCATATTCTGAAACTAGCAACTACTTGCAAGGGAATCACAACCTACAAGGTACTCCCCACGTCCTATAGCACAGACAAAGAAAAAATTGCTACAAGCAACATTTAAAGATACAACATAATAAAACAATTAGGTTTGTTCGAAGCCCTCGGTGCGCGAGTCCGACTCGCACTTGACCTTTTTTGTCCTAATTTTACTGTATTTTCTATTATTATTTACCATTGATTGAAATGATATCTAAACTTTAGCCTTGTTTTTTTATAAAAAATATATGAACTGGGATATTTCGATATTTGTGGTTAATTGCGAGAAGTGTAAAAGCAAAAGTTGTAATAAATATTTTAAATACCTACAACTTTACCATTAAACTTTATTCCGCAGTTATAGTTTTTTTAATCCCGATCTCAGATCGATCGTAAATAACTTTTCCTCTAATTTTTGTTACCTATATTCTCTTCCGTTTGAAATTGATTTCATTGTTCTATAATATTACTTTTATGTTTCAAAAGTTAATAAAAAATCATGTTGAACAATATTACTTTGTTAATTTCAAAAGTTAATATTAAATTAGTGGTCCACTTAGGTCGTGCACATGGCCCAGGGGGGGGCATGGCCCATGACCCCCATGACCCCCCCCCCTGGATCCGCGCTTGTACCGGCCGGCCGCCCGGCTATATATTTTATACCCGTGCGAAGCCGGAGCGGGCCGCTATGTTTTTATATACAACGTTCACAGTTTTTCTGTAGTGTATTTACTATTTAGTATCAGCATTGCACCCGTGCGAAGCCGGGGCGGGTCGCTAGTTAAGTTAATAAATAACAAAATCTTTTCAAATCTGTCTTTTTCTTCATAAACCTATCTTACAAAAAAATACCCAAACATTTATAGATATTTTGCCAGTTTTTCGGATAAAAAGTTTTTGTAATAGTTGGCAACATTGACGTAAGGATTCGCCATCTCGTTCGGGTATACGCCGATGTCGTCTCTAGTACATTCTCCCTCTACGGCCATGTATCATAGATGGCACTACTGATCTAAACATAAACCAATTTTATTATTTCTCTTTCGGGGATCTTGAGCTCTATATGATATCTTTTAAAAATTTGTTTAATCACTCTTTGTCTTGCAATCTGTTCTAAAACAAAACCCTTTAAGTACCAAGTTTTTAACTTAAAACGAGAATTTATGTTTATGAAATTACATATTATACTAGCCAAAATAGGTATATTATATCAAGGTTATCAACATTTTGTTATATTACCGATCTGTGAGATTCGAATCGATATATTTGTTATTAGTAATGCATGATATACAGTAGAACCTCTATAAGTCGAATACCAAGGGAGACGCCAAAAAATTCGAGTTATAGAGTTTTCAACTTATGGAGGATTTTGAACACCTGACACCAATCAAGCAAACACGTGTTTACGTGAGTCATAGATTTATTATCGTATACTCCTTAAATGTTTTCTAAGAAACAATAGTGTACTTACATTGTCAGCACGTTCTTAAAGTCGGTAATTTATTTTTGTTCAAACAATAAAGGTGATAAATTCCTAATGATCAAGTTGTAAAGGTTGTAAAATAAAAAAAAAACGTTGCTTTTTTCGACATACAGAGGTCAAATTTAATTTTTCGAGTTATAGAGTGAAAATATATACCAAAATGGCTTGGAGGGACTCGGTGATTTTTTCGACTAACAGAGGGTAGAGATTTCAAGTAATGGAGGTTTTGGTGTTTGAAGGGAAGGGAACAAAACATTTTTTCGAGATTTGGAGGTTTTTGACTTATCGAGGTTCGACTTAACGGGGTTCTACTGTATTTTCTAAACAAATAGAACATTGATACGTGAAATTTAAATTATCCCGGAATATTGGGAGACTGGCTTTGTCCTAAAATGTATTTCTTTTTCACTCAGACGCTATGAGTTAAAATGAGACGGATGCCTACGTCATTCGTTTTGTATCTAACTTCACTTTACTATTCGTGCGTCATGTTGACTACATTTTAATAACAATGGGTGGGACTTTGCGTCCTGACATTGCTGCAGCGCTTTAACGTTAGACTAGCTGGACCACTCGTATTGTGTACAAAATTTCTAAAGCTCTAAAGCGCTTTGTTGTCTCATGAATACGAGTTGTGTAAAGTTATTTTTTATAGCTTACGTATTGTGCAGTCGAACAGGGCGCAGCGCAGCTCCTTTTATCTTAATTTTTTTAGTTTCTCCCTAGAATTACATACTTTAAGTGCAAATATTGTACATTTAAGCAATATACTGAGTGTGTATAGTGAATATATAAAGTAATTAGTGTTTCATCGTACTTGTTACGAGATAGAGTTTATCGTGTGATTCATGGTAATAATGTGAACAGTGACGAAGTCTGAAGTGCGCGATAACACGCCTCCGTTGTTCTCAATCACCTTAAGCTCGTATAATACCTTGTGTTAAATTTATGCAATCGCATCTGTGGCTAATATAAAATCGATATTTCGCTAGACTTATCATAGACGTTACAGACTAGCCTTCGCAGAATCTCACTCGTCACGTTTTATTAGCGACATCACAATTGTTCGTTGAAATAGTAACAATTGCATCACTTGAATAAATAAATAGTCGTCATTATTTAATTTGAATACGTTTGGCGGTCGTATTTGTATTCAGTGCGCGATTATCGCGCCAGAGGTCGCCCCTCGTATCCGTGAAGTTGCCGAGCTTGCTTGCCTTCGGCCCTTCGCCGTTCGCCATTCAGTCCGCGCGATCTTCGTGTCGTTGCAGTCGTCTCAAAACAAATAGCTAGGGCTCCAGTGGAGTCCTATAATTAAAATTTTTCGAGTTTACATAGTAACTGTGTTGCAGTGCAGTGGTTTTGTGATTTTTTGTGTTTTTTGATTATTGGATAGCGGGCGTGTGAGCCCGCAAGTACGGCGCAGATCAATACGTGTAGCATGGCGCATTCAGAATGAGCCAAGGGGGCTCACGACGGCCCTACTCGCGCGGGGGCCCGCGCTGGCACCCTCGCTATAAGGATTATTGGGACTACGAACAAAATTACAGGTACAAAAATTTTCTCTACCCGCTTCTCAAGCTACGAAAGTTACGCATATTTTCTTGATTACGCGACGTGACGTTTACTAGTTTTTTATTAATTCATTATGTATTATGCTATTTTGTGCTCCGTCGTGTTTAAAATAGCGTAGCTATTATGTTTACACGTGGTAGTTTTTTATTTTTAATTAGTTGTCGTGTTGATAAAGTTAGTTTGTGTACATGTGTATATTATTTACATTCTATGTACTTGTAGATAGATATCAATAAAATTACATTAGTTATATGTATTAGTTTTTAAATCTGTATTAGGTCATAATCTACTAAATCGACCATCTGGTCTGTTAAAACATTTGAAATGGTTATATAAATAGAAAGTCCCCTATATAGAGGTACTTTAGTATGTGTTGCAGCAGATGTTTTATTTACAGCCCTTTTTATTTACTGCTGGCATCTGCCCTCATTGTATAGCATATCAGAACCTTATTTATACTCTATAGTATGCACAAATGGTAGATTTCCATTAATTTATATTACAAGGAATGAGGTATATGTGCATTTTAAAACACTGTCATTACAATTAACTGTCTAGGTCTATATACATTCATTAAGTATATAAGTATTCATGGGAAATAATACAGTCAGCCCACAGCTGTCAATAGATTACTTATAGTTATAAACTCCTTATATATTTTGCTTTTATGGTGATTTTTAAAGTTGTAGTTCTACTATCTTTTTAAACACAACACACTTATTAATCCGTCAGTCCTCGGATCACAGACACAATAGAAAATCTATTGTGTCTCGGCCCGATCAGGCCGCTCGGTGGTCAATGGGTTAATATACTACTTTAATATTTATAAGTCTTGATTACAATACATTTATTAGGGCTAAAATAAATGCTTCTTTCAGAAATATCTTAAATTTTTTCTGACTCTTTACTTCTTAGAGAAGGTGGGAGGGTTCTTTGATACTGTCAGTTAAGCTAAACATGATTAAAATTGTGTGCATAAGTTTTTTAACTGTAAGATATAGGCAATACACATGAACAGTAGGAAATGTACTGAAATTTTTATTTAAATAGTTACACCACTCTTTAAAAGTGAAGTCCCATGTCACCAAGTGGGGTAAGGGGCAGATGTATTATACATCTGTTTCACTGATCGATTTTCCTTAGGGACAAGTAGGTGATCAGCCTTCTGTGTCCTACCAGACCAAGCTTTTTTTTTCATCGTCTCCACCGGGAATCAAACCATGGACCCTTCGGTGGTACGTGTCAACCACTGTACCAAGGAGGCAGTCAACACAAATCTTTACATGAACAGAATTACTTGCCAAGTGGCTTTTAAAGAAAGTCACAGTGACATAACATTGTACCTAACTAGGTTCATGAGTTATGTAATAAATATAACATTTAGATAAAACCTGCAACGCTAGAAATCTTAATTATTGAAATGTCCAGTGAAATCTGAAATTTCACCTCATTAGTATGCATTTTGTTGACGATCTAGGATGTTATCACATATTAGAAGTTTAATTAATACTGCGAAAAATCTTATCTATACTAATATAATGAAGGTGAGTTTGTTTACTTGAAGTTTGAACATTCTGATCTCAGGAAGCATAGGTCCGATTTGATTAATTATTTCACTGTTAGATAGTCCATTTATTGAAGAAGGCTATAGGCTATATATCGCGTCATTTCAATACCGTCACGTCGTGGATTAAGGCGATGATTTTGGTATCTTTTAATCTTGCCAAAGAATTTCACTTTTGACATTTGTGCTCAGCACACATTTTTTTAAATATAGGTTCTAGAGGAAATAAATATAAAATTAAAGCAGTATGTAGTTTTGTAATCAATTACATATTATAATGTAATCAATGTAATCGGATTGTGTAAATTCAACTCACACTATGGAATCCACAAGGGTATATAATGTAAAATTATGCAACCCATGTGCTATAATAGTTACAAAACATTGTTGTATTTTAAGTAAGTTTGTTTGTGTGTTGATTGTTTTATGTATTACTAGCTTTCCGCCTGCGGCTTCGCCCGCGTTTTCGAATAAATCGGTTATAGCATAGTTCCCGTTCCCGTTGGATTTCCGGAATGAAACCTATCCTATGTGTTAATCCAAGTTACCCTCTATATGTGTGCAAAATTTCATTGTTATCGGTTCAGTAGTATTTGCGTGAAAGAATTATGAGTTGGAACATACGTACACATACATCCATCCTCACAAACTTTCGCATTTATAATAGTTATTAGTAAAATTAGTAAAAAATAATATAGGTACTGTCGAAAGTAAATATATTCCCGAGTAGCTGGGAGCAACCACTATTTATCTAAATAGGTATACAGAATCTACCATATCATACATAATAATATAATCCACAAAATCGTCCACATCCCAGCCTGGGACAGCATAAGGAGCGGTGACTGGCAAATGAGAAGAAAAAATCACACAGCTCACATCCGCGTAGTATATATTTAGGGCGGCGGGCCGTTGAACCCGAAGGTCGGACTACCTGCGCGGGCGCGCGGCTGTCGACGTTGATTTTTTTTTTTCACCCACAAGGACCGGTAAGGTGTAGCAATTGAGTATAGGCTTTCGCATGGTTCGAATGAGTCGAGTGTAAAATTACGTATGTATGTGCGTGTTCGTAATTGGGTTCAGCGCCATCTAGTTGGCAGTTTGGAGAAGTTTTAAATGGTAATTTACCAAGTTTGCTCACACTTTATTAAAGGTAAAAGGGGAAAAATGCGTGAATAGAAAGAATCTTTTAGAAAAATACCAACCGATTTTATACAAGATATCTGCGTAGATAGATTTTAGCCAAGAAAAACATAGTTTGAAACGAAATTTTGCACGTTAAGACAACCCGAGCGCACCCATAGGCTATAGCATATTATATTATACATAGTGATATATTGTCACATCACACGACCATGCAGAGATAATACGTTTGCGGCTACGCCCAGCGACCAAGAAAAATGTGTTTCCAAACCGATCCACCCTCAATGTGTTTCCATATGGCTATGTTTACATGGTTTACAGACACGTTTGGCTTTTATCAGCCCCCGAAACACGTATAGAGACAAACACACACACAAGCACACACACATGAATAGACCAATACTTTGAAGAAAAAGCACACACATATTCCGCCTTTTGAATAGACCAATGCTATGTTATCGAGATTTTTGAAGTGATGTTTCCCTTGAGGTATGTGGTATGAGGGAGATTTATTGGGAAGGTTCCCCATTTTGGGGTATAACTATAAGGGAAATTCAACGAATAGTTGGTTATTAGGCCTTCCTGGTAAGGACATGCTCAATCGAGAATTTTATTATATACCTGACACTTTTAGCAGAGCTTAAGCTCATGATAGATCCAGGAAACAATATTTGCGTAAGTAAAAAAACATTCGTAACAGTATAAATGTTTGGTTGCTTAGGGATTCAAAATCGCTGAACAATAGGGAAATAACTGATTTTACATTTAGTACTGTGTACACTTAAATTTAACCTAGTCCTTTTTAAAGTAATTTCGTATAAGCCATACCCGTATAAAAGATCTTATCTGCCTCGACGTTTTCATGATTTGAATGACCTAACTACTACATAGTTATAGATACACATCAAAGCTTGAACAAGGACACAGGCTACATTTTATCGTGCAAACAATAGTTTGACAAGGGTGAAATAGCTGTATGAGGGTACCAGCGATAACGCGACACGCGAGCGAAGCCGCCGGCGGTATACTAGTATGTTATATATAAGTATCGGTAATGCAGTTTCTACAGAACTGGATATAGTTGTGTAGTTAAAAATTGATTGGTTTTGGTTGAAGATTTATGGCAGTTGGTGCATAGATAGCACCGCTATAAAGTATAGTGCTTTGAAAATAGAGTTAGGTATCACAAAAATGTCCGTTGTTCATAAACATGAGGTTTATTTTTAAGAGTATATAATTATGTGTCTATCAAGTAGATCTCTTTCGCACGCGATGCTCTGTAGCCTAAATGGATTGACGAATCTTAGCTTGAAAGGTGTCGTTAGATTAGTCTTCATTGTGAGTTGAATAAGATCATTTTGGTGAGCAATTTGATCTCACACGCATGATTCCTTAAATAATTATTATATACTAGCTTACCGCCCGCGGCTTCGCCCGCTTTGTCTAAAACCCTAATAAATTATATACTCAAACCTTCCTCTTGAATCACTCGTTCTATTAAAAAAAACCGCATCAAAATCCGTTGCGTAGTTTTAATGATTTAAGCATACATAGGGACATAGGGACAGAGAAAGCGACTTTGTTTTATACTATGTAGTGATTAATATAGCATAAGTCATAACACACACAAATCGTTTGGTCATTTACGACTCATTCACATAAAATTTGCAAGAGAGCATTGGTCATGTGATCAGACGTCATGAAAATATTACACAATTATTCTAATAAAATATAACATCGTCACTTTATTTTAATATCCTATGCGATTCTAATACAATACGTCGGGTGTGAATTTTTCTACAAGCGGCTATAAATATTATTCTTATTCTTTTCTGTATCGCTTTGTGTTTTCAATGAAACGTTCGCAATTTGTCCGTTTGTAAGTATAGGTTTGAATATAAAAAATACAAGGTGGGCAGGTCTTGGCGAACAATCAAACAGAACTCTTTGCAGGTATAAAATTATTACTGTTTTGTGAGACGCAAGAATTGGCAACTCTTGTGAGAAATAAAATATTTGACGTGGTATTTGGTACAGGTATTTGCAATCGCTCTGAAATGCAGTTGTTTTCATAGGAATTTTTATTTTAGAATTTAAGTCTTGGACACGACAAGAGCAAATCTGATTGATTTGTCTCAACTGCACATAATCGAGTATCTATTCAATTAAGTATTTGAAAATCACACGACAAGAAAAGAATATCGAAGATTGGCCAGGCAGTAGTTTTACATACCTATAAGTAACCGACTCCTAGTTCAATTAAAAGTGGAAGTACACTGACCTCCGCGTTTACGCACCGTGGATTTGCCAAGGGCTGGTACACCATGTGCACACACCCTTATGTGCGTGACATTCGTGGACACCAGGTGTGAGGTGCGGGTGCGATCCTGCGACCCGTTTGTCGTCAAGTCAATGTATTGTGGTTTGTTGAACTTGAGCCTAATGATATGCTATGCTACATATTATAGGGGACAGATTGTCAGGATCTTTGGATAATTAAATGAACCTCTTCTAGGCTATGGTTAATTCGGTGTGGTTACAAAAGTGACTGTAGCAGCAGGGTCTCGATTGGTCGTCACGGTGCTATGTATGTACCCAGAATTCTGCCAAGATTTTTGTAAATCGATCGTAATATTGTTTTCTTGTTTGAGTAATCACTGTATTTACGTAAATATCATGTTAAGTTGAGAGCATTTGTATCTTGCAAGTGTTAGGAAAATTGTGACTTTCCATTGCAAAATCTGTATGCTTTTAAATCCCAAAGGGACTTTCTACATCTATCCAACTGTACCTACAAGGAGCTTTGTGATTTCCGGCGTCTTTGTTTGCGCCGTTCAAATGAAAGGGACAAAAAGTACAGCACTAAAAGGTCCCTCTAAAATTATTCTCTAGAAAAAACTCACCTCTGTTTCGCTTGAGCATTGTTTTTCCTTACCGTTTATAATCCTTCGCGAATAAAGCGTCAAATAGTATTTACTTGAGTGTCGTGGCTTTTAAAAAGTGCATTTGAATATATCGTCTATAATATAAAAATGAATCCCAAAATGTGTTGGTAAGCGCATAACTTGAGAACGGCTGAACCGATTTCGATAATTCTTTTTTTATTATATTCCTTGAAGTACGAGGATGGTTCTTATGTAGAGAAAAAATAAATATGTACCACGGGCGAAGCCGAGGCGGACCGCTAGTACTGTATAGATTCTGACGCAGAAGAATTCATTTTGCGATTTGCGTACCGTAAAAATGGAAGTAGCTTAAAACTTAACTCAGCAACAACAAATAAACATCAGCATACCGCATTGGAATGTCCCGTCAAAATCTGTCCAACCGTTTTGGAGATAGGCCTGAATAAACAAACGGAATTTTTAAAGGGGTGGCAGTACTTTAATACCACTTATACTTGCATGTTTTATAAAACGGCTGTTATTTCGAAAATGTAATCACTCTTAAGTGATAAGGCCGCCTTCTGCGCCGGACTAATAAGTTTTAATTTTAAGGATTTATTTGTATGCCAGCACAATAAAGTGTAAATAAATAAATAAAATAAATGTAACAAGGGGCCTTTCCCTTTACTACTGGATTTAACAAGGTGTTATTCTCGTTAAAATGTTTTTTTGTTTACGCTGATAAATGTAAAGTGGTGGCCGTGAAAATGAGAAAAAAGGTTCATTTAGGAAGTAAAAAATTACCGCTAAAAAGTTACGCCTACGTTAATGGTTCGTAAATAATTTTGAGAATACAGTTTACTCTCAAGTACAGTGGTTTGTGTTACTGGTAAACAATTGTTTTAATTAATATCGTTTCTTTTGTCCTTAATTTTTGAAAGTAAAAGCAAATAATAACTTTTGGGTTACTATGATGACATTATTCCATATAATACTGGAAATAATACTGCTTTAAGACATCATTACAGTAAGGGGGCTGATAACAAATAAAGGTATAATGTTTCACCCTGTGATCCTATCTTATAATCTCAAATATATAGCTGACGTCACTTAACCCAAGTCTTAACCGAATCAGAAGACATACAGAGGTACATAATTACGTCTCATTGAAGATGTGTCAATCCCATCCTAATCAAATGTCCCATTTTAAGCTTGCAATATCTACACGTGGTGTGAGATATTATATTCTTTGAAGCTTGTGGTATGTAGTCTATTTTACTTTTCTAAGTGTAGGGATTTTTTTTACATCTTCTTAATATCGAAGAAGTAAGTTTTTGTTCGAGCTCCCTTGGCACACAGCGGGTGAGGCTTTTTCTATACATTTATACTTTTATCATAATGCAGGCATTTCGGCTACGATCGGATATAGACTTTATTCCGTAGATATAAGAGACATTGTTGCGTGTGTGAGTGATCATGGGCTCTGCATGCACGTGATTTTTTTCAGCTTTCGTAGGAATTCCAGTTTTGGGTAGGCTGTTTAACTTTGTTCGCGTTGGTCTATTGGTTAGGGGGTTAATGAACAGGATATATGGTATTCGAATTGTGTTAAGTTTTTATATTGTTTTTATATTAACTTTGAATTGCTGTCAACAGGCATTGTATAAAATAATAAAAGTCCTTTTAACTGTTGATCAAATAAAGCCGAGTCTGACTAGACGATACTATAATTTTTTTTTAAATCTCTAATAGGCAACTGAGCTTCTTAACCTTTGCCTCTTGGCAAGGAAACGGAAGCATAATTAATATAGTTATAACTAGGAGTAAAGTAAAACCTGTAGGATAGGATTGCATAGTTAGAATAAATGTAGGAATTCTCAAAAATGGATTGTTAGATGGTCCTTCGAGTCGGAAATAATACGGCAAAGAGAAATCTCGCCAGGGACGGGTCGCATTGTACTACAACAATGGGTGAATGACGGTGAGATGACGCTGCGAGTGACGCACCATCGTACAATTACCATTGTCGCAGGTTTCTTGACGGACAGACGGAATGAGATTAGTTTTATTGAAATAACTAGCTTTGGCCCGCGGCTTGCTCGCGTGGTCAAAGGAAACTCAACGAAATGAGATGCTTCACCGTAGTAAAAAATAGTTTGGAAAATCCAAAAGTGCACGCCTCATAATTTTTTTTTATAATTATTTATTAATTATTATTTTTGTTTATTTAATAACAATTAAACCACATCGAATCAGACCCTGAAAAATGAAAGGGTTCTATTGCTGAGCATACTCAAGCGTAAGAGAAAAAAAAAAGACTATTAGTAAAGTATTTCGGTCGCTATCGTGTTAACAAGAAAATTCTCCGCACATACAGACACACGGACGTCCAAGACAGAACTTTTTTAAACTGTTTTTTAACTAGTTTAAATAACAAAAATGACATCAAAAATATCATGAATGTTAAAAATAGTTTTTTTTCTTAATATGTGTGTGTATGTATTATCTTACAAGTGCAATGTATGATACATAAAGACATTTTAAGTTTGAAAAATCAGATGTTTTGCGCGAAGTGACAGCAGTACCCACCTCAACGCTTCGCTTATGAGGCGTGCAATAGCTTCGAAACTAAAGGCTCTCAAGATACAACTGTTATACCATAAGTTCGCTCCGCTTCGACGTGTTAGAAAGACAAACTTATACTTTCACATTTATTATATTAGTAGGAATTAATCTCGCCGTTCAGTATATGATTGATATTTTTGGAGACAGCAGTACGTATTCATTATGTCAAGTACTATTAAAAGGACATGCGGACTGCCTGCTTATAATCTTATATATAAAAATGAATCGCAAAATGTGTTGGTAAGCGCATAACTCGAGAACGGCTGAACCGATTTCGATAATTCTTTTTTTATTATATTCCTTGAAGTACGAGGATGGTTCTTATGTAGAGAAAACGTAAATATTATGTACCACGGGCGAAGCCGGGGCGGACCGCTAGTTTACCAATAAAAAAGAGCTATCGAGCAAACCGATACTCATTGACTACTGATTACTTGGATTGATTTAATAAAGTCTGGGAGCTGTAATATATGCCTGAGTGATATAGGATGCTAGGCAATATTTTCTTTTGTTTTTATCCTGTGTCCACCCATACGGTATCAAAACGAAGGCCTATAAGGAAATAATTACGTAAAAGCATCCGTTATTCGTTCTTCTCGTTCAAATTCAGATAATGAATTGTATAGGAATTGTTATTTAAAATGTACATTACAAAATGTGGTAAATGATTATTTATCTGTGCGGGCGGTAGTTATGAAATTTAAAAACAAAGGATCAGCAAGGCCTGTATTTGGGAAAGCGGCTGGCGAACAACGGCTTTATTGTAGTGCGAATAGGGTTGTCACAGAGCCGTTTTAATAATTTTGATTTTATTCAGAAATTTATTTAGGTTTGTTACGTTTTGATAGAATTTTAATTAGTTTTATTAAATAACGTTTTATTAAATTTTTATATTCGATACAAAGTAACATTTAGCTACTGTTAAATTCCCCCAGAAATGTAAATACACATCCTGTTCAATTCCCCGTGAAAGGGATCTAGTGTAACAACTAAATTTTACTGGAAGGCAAATTATTTACTAAATAAAATCAATGCAAAAAAATACTTTGACTCACTATTTTACGTTCA
>CAJQZN010040705.1:2235-22133 GCA_907164685.1 Colias eurytheme
CGGAACCCTTTGTGCGCGAGCCCGACTCGCACTTGGCCGGTTTTATTGTTGTATTATTTTTAAATAGTTTTATGACACAAATAGGCATTTTACTTCCAATTTTGTTCAAAATCTTTATAAACTATCAGTTCGCCCTCTCCACACAATGCTTGTGACACGACTGGTTCGGGTACGCCGAATTCGGCGTACTATTAGTTGCCGCATTTTCCAAGTACGCCGCGGCCGGCGGTATCTAGTCGTAGCGCGCGCGCGGAGACCAATCCATAATCTAAGGTTTTATTTTTATTTTTTGGTAATTGTCATAATATTGAAGAATGATCAGTAGGTACAGTAAATACTTTTGAACTGAGATTTTAATGATTAGATTTATATGGTTTAAATGTAAACCTGTGTTTGAAATCCATATTTTATACAATATAAATTTTGTATTATTTTAACCTTCTTTTCTTCCATCATTACACCAGCTTCAGTAAGACACTTTAAAAGTACTATAAAATTTTCCAAGTAAATCAATCCAACAAAGTTATATTCGCAATCGTGGGGTTATCCTCGATATTTACTTACAAGGAATTATCGAAACAAAATCGTTACTTACAAATAAATATTAATCTCTTTTAGCACAAAACACATAATTTGACTAAATTATGCATGAAGCAAATGCATTTAACCACTCTATATACACACATCTTCGGACGCTCCGGGAATATGACTGTTGCAGAACAGTGACGAAGATTTCTATGCGAACTTTTGGAGTACTGTAAGTTGTTTTATTCCAGAAGTGATTGATCATTAAGTATGTGATCAGCTAGGCGCTTTTTAAATACTTACATACATCGATTTAACTGTTTTTATATCACTGGTGAGTTTATTATAAAATTGGGTACCTTCAAATGTAATGCATTTTTGTCCATAGCCAGTAGCCAACCTTCGGTATGTATATTGTATAGATTCCTTGTCTAGAATGTGTTGGTTTATTTTTTGTGAAAGTTAGTGCTGTATGTATGTTTTTGTCTAAAATGTTCTTAATTAGAATACATGTTGTATATTTATAATTATAATTGTTTGATGTTCATCAGTTTTGTGTCTTTACAGATTTTAATTGACGGTGTTAGGATGATAGTGATATAATATTTTAATTATTTTATTCTGAATTATTTGTAACTCTTTTAGTTTATATTTGGGAGCACTTCCCCATGCCTCGATTAAATACATAAGATGTGATTTTATTAAGGAATTATAAATGCGGACCTGTTTAGGAAGGCATCCTACAACCCTACGAAGTGAGCCAGCAAGGGATGAGAGTTTAGATTTAACATGGTCTATTTGAATGTTCCAGGATAAGCCACTATCTATTCTTAAACCAAGATATTTTTTTTTCTTTTTTGTTGAAGTGGAATTCCATTCAAAGTAATTGGCACATGAGGTGGTATTTTTTTATTTTTTGCTTTAAAATTAATAACATAGGATGTTCTTAATACGTTCAAGAGGTTGTACTGAAACCATTCATATAAGTGGTTGAGGTCTTCTTGAGCTTGTGAAATAATATTAATAATTATACAGGATCCGAAATAAAATAGATATGTATAATCTGCGTATTGGGTAATTTTGCCATATAGGCCTATGTCATTTATATTATTCACATAAATTAAGAACAATAGTGGTCCTAAAACCGATCCCTGTGGTATTCCATAGGTCATAGGTAAGGGGTCGCTTTGCGTATTGCCAATTTTGACAAGTTGTGTTCTGTTATTTAGATATGAAATAAACATTTTTAGTGCAATACCAGTGATTCCAACAGCCTCGAGTTTTTTTCAGACTAACAATCAAATGCTTTTTTAAAATCAATGAATACTCCTAAAGCAATATTTTTACGACCAAAATGTTAAACATAATATTTGTGACTAAATCTATTGTAGCTGATAATGTATTAGACATCCGTAGAAATCCGTATTGTTTAATTTTATTAAATTCAAATAATCATTTAAACGGTTGTAAATAATTTTCTTGAGAACTTTGGAAAACACTGGTAGTACAGAGATGGGACGATAATTGTTTATTTCCATTTTATCTCCCGATTTGTAGATGGAACTAACCTTGGCAATTTTTAGTGAGTCCGGGAATTCTCCATTTGATAATAGATTATCTATACATCTATACAAATATTATAAAGAGGAAAGGTTTGATTTTTTGTTTGTTTGTTTGTTTGTATGAATTGAATAGGCTCCGAAACTACTTGGCAGATTTGAAAAAATTCTTTCACTGTTGGAAAGCTACATCATTTCTGAGTGACATAGGCTAGGTTTTATCCCGGAAATCCCACGGGAACGGGAACTATGCGGGTTTTTTTTTGAAAACGCGGGCGAAGCCGCAGGCGGAAAGCTAGTTAAAAATAATTGTAAGTTTGTCTAAAATTAATTTACTAATGGATTTTATGGCTTTAGTGGTCACACCATCGATGCCTGAACTACAATATATAATTAGGGTCAAGATTTTTAAGTATATTATTTATTTCTTTTTCGTTACACGATACAAATTTAGATAATGTGTGGCTAGTTTGTAAGATTGGCAATGTATAAACTGTGTTTTTGTGGTATCTGATTGGAATATGTTTTCCTAACCTTAGGACCAACTGTGGAGAAAACTCATGAAATTTTTTGCATATATTATTAGAAATTTTTGTAATTGGACCAAACTTAGAATTTAATTTCAGGGGACTATCATAGTTTTTAAGTTTATTTGTATACGCAATATATTGCTCTTTTAAAATATTATCCAAGTTTATCACTGGCCGCAATGGCCGACGTCACTAGCTCGTACAAAAGTGGCCAAACCCCTTTATAAATGACAAATGTATGGGAGTTGGCACTGGCACACTTCAAGCGAAGAGTGAACCGGTACCTACTAGGGAAGCGCGTACCATCTTAGACCGCATCTAGCTTTCCATCAGGCGAGATTGTGGTCAAGCGCTTCCCTATCTACAGTAAAAAAAAAAAAATTGTTGCAGCGCGACCGCGATGGCGGTGACGGTGATGTGCGGGCGGGTGGGCGCCATCGCGGGCAACGTGGTGTTCGGCGCGCTCGTCGACCAGCACTGCGTCGTGCCCATCTACATGTTCGGCGCGCTGCTCATCAGTCAGTACCGCATTTATTATTTTCTAGTTTTAAGACACTACCACAGAATACCATAATAGTAGCTAAACGCTACAGAACGGACACTCTCCGCCTCCCGCCAAAATTAAACACTAACCTCACCCCGGACGATCAGGCATAAAAATGGTCCGCTTTTTCTGCAAGGACGATACGCAACGAAGATTGACAACATTAATCAAATTGACTTTTTAGTAATTTTATTATTTTGGATTTGTGATTATCGTTTTTCGTAGAAAATGGTTAGTGTGCTGTTCACGGATGTATTTCATCAGAAAAACGCGAATTTTTTTTTAAGCTAGTCACAAAATATGTGCCAACCATAAAGCGTTAACACACACATTTGCAGTCTCTACAGTGTGACTGTCAAAACGTTATTTTGTGTGGAGTGTCCGGGGCGTGACAATACAAAAAGTCGATTCAGGAATATCGTGTCCGCATACCGCAATACAATCGCTTCGCTCGCTCTAGTCCGTTTTCTTATGGGTATATGGCAGCAATCCTAAAAAATGATATAGGAAATGAGTCTGACATCATCTAGATATCCTGATAATGCCCCCAGACTCGAAATGTCCAAATTAATCCGCCAGTACTTTTTTTCGGAGCGCCGGGAGCTCTGTTCTGTAACCCCCAAAAGGGTATTTACCTCTACTATTTTAGCAAAAAAGGATAATAACTAATTAATATTTTACTAACTAATATATTTTTGTTTCAGCGAGCGGACTCCTGTGTATAATCCTACCAAAGAGCACTCGACCGGAGAGGCCACACTGATGCTAATATATTTTATATTACTATTGTATATTATTATTAATTAATATTATTAAATTAGCCATTGTAAGCACCAGAACTGTGTTTTATTTCCTTTGTATAAAAAATATTTATAGGCAGAAAAAAAATAATAAACAATGACCACCTCCTTGGTAGAGTGGATAACACGTAAGTGTAGAACCAAAGGGCCCTGGGTTCCATTCCCGATGGTCACATAGAAAAAAAAGTATCGGTCTGTCAGGACACAGAATGCTGATCACTTACTTATTCCTAAATAAAATTGAACAGTGAAACAGATTTATGCATAATGCATCTGCCCCTTACCCCACTAGGGGACATGTCACATGACACTTAACTTATAGGCAGATTCACAACTTCAAGATATGTTCTGTTTAGCTTATCTGTCTGTTAAAATATTCGAGTTTGATATCTGAAAAAAAAACATTTTTTATCTTCATTTAATAATGACCGTTGTTCTGCTAGGACACTGAACACTTGGGGGGTGTAAAAAAGTAGTTTAGTCCTATTCTTATAACTACACAATTGTCTTAACCAGATTTATATATATGCATAGATATTAATATTAAATAGATGGATTTTGTAGAGAAAATTCATAATTTATTTATAACTAGATTTCCGCCCGCGGCTTCGCCCGCGTTTTCAAAAAAACTCTCATAGTTCCCGTTCCCGTGGGATTTCCGGGATAAAACCTATCCTATGTGTTAATCCAATTTACCCTCTATATATATATGTGCTAAATTTTATTGTAATCGGTTCAGTAGTATTTGCGTGAAAGAGTAACAAACACACACACACACACACATCCACAAAAACTTTCGCATTTATAATATCAGTAGGATAGGAAAGATTTAACATCAATTGTATGTTCTAAATATGTTGTTTGATCCGAGTTTTCTTTGGCATATTACGATAATACGTCATGATGTTACATTAGTCCATTGAAAAGTTACATTTGGGTTTGCATTTTTTGAGGACCATTTTTGATCTGTACTCACTCAGTACAGTACTCACTTCAGATCGCTGTAAAACCTTAGTTATAGACGTAAGGAAAAAATGTTGTGCATAAAAGTTGTTTCTCAAAAAACAATCTACAAAAATGGTCTGATATCATTTATTCGTAAAATGATAAAAAAGTTTTATTGAAAAATATAAATAGCTCTGATTTCTGAACATTTTCGCTTATAACTTTTTTATTTATAGTTCTACGACAAAAAGTTACTGCACTAAAGTTGTAGAGAATTTAATTTGCAAGAAATAATGTTCAGAATATTTTTTTATCAGATAAATAGTTTAAGAGATATATAGTAAAAACCATTTCAACCGCTATTTTCAAGATGGCGGCCGTAGCCGTGGGACAAGGGTGGCGACCCCACAAACTTGGTTTTAGCTTCACACTGATTCCCCCTACATTTCAAAAAAATAAAACTGTGTCCTCTAAAAAACGCAAGGTTAGGCCTAAAAAATGTAACATTTCAATGGACTACATATTATGTATTTTGTAAAATTAAATTGTAAAACCATATGTAAAACTGACATGATTAAAAAGAGCAACTATGGAGTTTCTTGCCGGTTCTTCTCCGTTGCTTCCGAATCGGTGGTAAATGTTAAAAATATGTAATGACGTTTCAAAAGTGCTTCTATAAGAAGTCTAATTGAATAAATAAATGTTTGAGTTTTGAGTTTTTTTTTTAATTTTTGTATTTTATGAGATGATTCACAAAAACAGTAATTAAAATATTTAATTAAGAATCAAAATGCGTCATACTCGTTATATGGGAAATAAATTTTTGTTGTTTCCCATACCTAAACTCACCTAAACTATACATAAACAAAATTGAACTGTCATTTTGTTTTGAACAGGGAAGCGTTATGTAACTATAACGTATGTAATAAAAATTAATCACCATTATATTACTCGAGAACGGCTGAACAGATTTTGTTATTTTTTGTTTTTAAAAGAATTCATCATCATCATCATCTGCAGCCCATATACATTCCCACTGCTGGGATACGGGCCTCTCATGATGGTACAGGTATCCACCACGCTGGCCAAGTGCGGGTTAGAGAATTTACGAAAGTTAATTGGAGTATGAGGATGGTTCTTATAATATAGTACCGGCGGCCCCGGCTAACTGCGCGGCTCGACGGTACACAGTGGGGTTTTAGTCGGTAAGAATCCGACATAACCCTCGGCTCCTTCCCCGGGGGTTGTGGGTATCTTTGGAAGATCTCCCCACTACAAAAAAAGGATGGTTCTTAAGTAGAGAAAACATGAAAAGGTGGGAAAAAACAAGGTCTTCTGGGCAAGTATTTACATAAATAAATAAATATTCCAGGACAATTTTCACACACGGCACGATCTGATCCCATACTAAGCTTTCGCTTGTGTTATGGTAACCAGATAGCTGATAAACATACATATATAATTTTAAATAAATACTTATATACATATAGGTACATAAATATGTTCATCACACAAACATTTGCCCCGGGCGAGAATCGAACCCACGACCAGTGTGGAAGGCATGGTCACTACCAACCAAGCCAATCGGTCAGTCAAATAAATGTCCTATAGTTCTGTAGGTCTGTCCCTATCACCAAAAATTGCATGATTGGAAGTGATTAAGCTGAAAGTACCTACCTAAACTTATTGGTCAATAAACAACGAGATTAATCACATAAAACAGTTGCTAAATGTTTCTGCCATAACTCACTTCACTCAAGACCAAGAGGTCAGGGAATTGATCACAAATTTTAGATATTACGTAATAAAATTTTCATTTTTTGTAATTTATAATATTATGTAATTAAATTTTGGCAAGTATTTCGGTATATAGATTTCAATATTCTACGAAATTAAAAAAGTCGTATCTTCAAAGAATATTCGATTGTGGATACTAGTTTCTATAATCCAAAATATTGTTACTAACCCATAATATTGGTGTAATAAACGTCAAAAATCATAAAATATAATAATACCAGTTTGTACAAGGTCTCATTTTTCAAATCATCCATATAAAGATTAAGTCTGACCTGCCTATGGGTATTTGGAATTCGTATTCTTTACTTAGTTATTAGTTAATTGTGTTGTACTTGAGGAAAAACATGTATTAATTGCCGTATAATTATGGTTATATATAAATGATTTGAATTGATTGATCTTAATCTATGAACTATGCGAAAATAATGCGTGGAAAATGCGTTTATACATTCGAAAAGATGTGGGAACATGCCCTGGGTTCTATCTGACTGGTCAGTTCTCAGTAGACTATCGACTAGGCTGTGGTAACTACAAATTTTCTTGCCGGAGAACCATTCTGAAACTGCTTTCTGCTGGTAATTTATGGTAAATATAAATCTACGATAATTTAAAGTGCATCTAAAATAAGTCAAATTGAATAAATAAATGTCTGTGCTTGTGATCCGGGTCGTCGGTGTTATTAGAATTTAGCAGCTGCCATATTTAGAAAAATGTACAAACAACAGAGCGCGAATCCTTATACTATTATGCATGTCATAGAATTAAAAATTGGTACCTACGAATATATGGAGCACTATTATAATATAAATGACTTGAATTTCAGTACATAACATGCAGTACATAGCAGCAGTAGATAGCAAATTTTATTCTTAAAAAAAAAAAACATTTGAATGCCATAAAACTAAAATATCAAATTCAAGTAGGTAAGTACCAATATATATATTTTTTTTAATACAATTGCAAATTCTACAAATTTTTGGCAGAAAACGAGAAACACCAGTTTTTGAGATCTTTGATCCTAAATTATTTTTTTGAATGCGCGGCGCTTTTCATACTTCGTTTAAAATAGTGTTCCAAAAATTTTAACTAATTTCAGCATTGTGCGAATTTATGTAATTATAATATCCTTGCTTTCAGCGATTTTGCTTCATTAAACATAAAAAAATTAATTTAATATAATACTAGATTTCCGCCCGCGGCTTCGCCCGCGTTTGCAAAGGAAAACCCGCATAGTTCCCGTTCCCGTGGGATTTCCGGGATAAAAACTATCCTATGTGTTAATCCAAGTTACCCTCTATATGTGTGCTAAATTTCATTGTAATCGGTTCAGTAGTTTTTACGTGAAAGAGTAACAAACATCCATACATCCATACATCCTTACAAACTTTCGCCTTTTATTATATAGATATTAGATATTAGATAAACATTTAACACAACTTCACATATTATATTTTTCACCATAGTAATCATCATCATCACCATTTTCCCACTAATAGAATATGATAAATATCTCAGGGTTAGCAAAAGGTTTAGTTAAAATGCGTGGCGTGGCCAAGTGCGTCAATAATTTAAATATATGTAATCAATATCGATTATATTGTTTTAATTATAGTGTTGTGTAAACAAGGATCGGCGAATTCAGTGGATAAACTAGTCAAAAGTTTATTATTACAAACTAGTTTTAAATCAAGTTCATTCAAAGTTTTTAATCGCGAAAGGGTGAACGTGTTTAGATTGACGTCAATTTATTATTTGTGTTTACGAGAAACTTTGCGTAAGTTACTTTCAAGGGATTTAAAGAAAATTTGTTTGTTTATCATTTTTTAGAAAATATTTTTTTGTTATTTGGAAAGGTTGACTGCAATAATTCATTAGGCGAATGTTAATATATGAGATATATAAAATAATTTTTAGTTATTTAATTGTGTATTTTCTTCATATATTTTTTATACCGGATAAACCTGAAGGAATTTTGGATATTAAGTTTTTTTTTAGTAGCTTTTTTGAAGTTATAAATATCTAAGAATAGAGTGAAGCGAGTAAGAGCTAGGAGAAAATAAAAATTAGATAGGCTTTTAATAATTATAAATATTTATTCTTTCTGCTCTAAAGCATTGACAAAGAGCAGTATTTTGGATAAGTTAAAAAATGCATTTATCACGACGTTCAGAAATTTTAAAGATTACATTTAAAATATACAGATATGATGTATTTTGCAAAGAATAAAAGAAACAAATTGCAGCTACGCTTCGTGCTTTACGTGAATTGAGATTTTTTTAAATGTTAACAGTTAGGTTTTACATATTTAGAAAAATCAAATAGACTGAGAATAATTTAAATTTATTCATTCATTTCATTCATTCGTTCTCGGATATAAGTGGTTAATTGACTTGACTATCTTCCTTTTAAATATAAATATTTTGTTAGGAATGAATCCTTTACCTTGATCCTAATCTAATATCTATTATCTTAATATATATAAATCTCGTGTCACAATGTTTGTCCTCAATGGACAGGAGTCCATTGAGTGGTTTAGGAAAACCACTTAACCGATTACAATAAAATTCGCACACCATGTGCAGTTCGATCCAACTTGAGAGATAGGATAGTTTAAAGTTTAAACATGTAGGTACCACGGGCGAAGCCGGGGCGGACCACTAGTATATTATAAAGGCGAAAGTTTGTAAGGATGTATGGATGTATGGATGTTTGTTACTCTTTCACGTAAAAACTACTGAACTGATTACAATGAAATTTAGCACACATATAGAGGGTAACTTGGATTAACACATAGGATAGTTCTTATCCCGGAAATCCCACGGGAACGGGAACTATGCGGGTTTTCCTTTGCAAACGCGGGCGAAGCCGCGGGCGGAAATCTAGTAAATAATAAATATTGATCCAGCAGTTTTGAAACATACAACATTATTAAAATATTTAATGTACCTATATACAGGGTGTCCCACTGTTGGTATACTAAGCTCAAAGGAGGTTATAGTTTTGCATACGCTGAGTACGTAAAAAATAATTAAAAAATTCCAGACACATTTTTTTTTCAAATAGATGAATTCTTAAAACTCTATGTGTACACCCATAACAAGCGAGCCGCCCAACTTTGCCACCAGCACGTGAGCTATCGTTTAAGATTATGTTTTCATAGATAAAATGCTCATATTAGAGAAGCGGTATATGCCGGCTACGCGAAGCTAGAGAAGAAAACATGGATTTTCAGGAAAAATTTAGCAAAAAATTTTGAACGTAATTTTTTTTAAAGTATTTTTTACGTGATCAGTGTATGCAAAACTACAAGTTCCTTCGCGCTTAGTATACCAATAGTGGGACACCCTGTATATTGGACATGCAATTTTTAATATTGTTCCAATATTGTAATAATTACAATATTATAATAATTGCAAAATTTTAATTTTAGCACTTTAATTATTTATTTTTACTTAGCTATTTATGCAGTTGTTTTTACTTTTTATACGCTATATTTACATATTTGGTGACTATTCTATCTTGATACGTGGGAACCATTATTTAAAACAATGCATAATAAAATAACAAAGAAGTTTTTTTATGATATTTATAGAAAAGCAATTAGATGTGCCTAAAACATACATGTACTACGAAAAACGATATTTGTTGGTGTGTCACTCACCATGCTTAGAAAGCAAAGCTGCTGAAACTTAATGATTACGGTTTCTAACAAAAATACAGATTATTATTTGTTTATTCATTTATTTATTTAAACTTTATTGTACATATATACCAGTCATAGAATTTAGAAAGGCGGCCTTATTGCTTAAAACCAATCTCTTCCAGGCGACCCTGTTGGTTTTACTTTCGATAAAAAGTTGATTTTAGAAGGATCCTAACATTGTTTTAAAGAAATCAAATTTGAAAATGCAAAATATTAACACTTAAATTTATTTTATTATGTTATTAGCATAGTACTTTAATTTAAACATTTTTTTTCATACACTTTATACGACCTCAAAAAATTACGAATGACCTTTATGTTATGTTATAAAATTATTCGACTAATTATACTTTATATCGTCTTTTGTAAGTAATTAGGTAATATACACATTAGAATAATTGCGCCGAGAATAGAATCAGACTTTAAAGTAATGAAAAACCCGTGTAAAATAAACTATAGAATGCCCTTGTTTGTACAGCTTCAATATTTAATTACTAGATTTCCGCCCGCGGCTTCGCCCGCGTTTGCAAAGGTAAACCCGCATAGTTCCCGTTCCCGTGGGATTTCCGGGATAAAAACTATCCTATGTGTTAATCCAAGTTACCCTCTATATGTGTGCTAAATTTCATTGTAATCGGTTCAGTAGTTTTTACGTGAAAGAGTAACAAACATCCATACATCCATACATCCTTACAAACTTTCGCCTTTATAATATAACTAGCAATGCCCTGCGGTTTCACCCGCATGATAGCGATATCGTTACAGTGAAAAGTCTGCTATAGGTCGGACTATAGGTTTAATTTTTAATCACATGAAAATCACCTTTCCCGCACTTCCCGCCGCTTTCACCCGTCTCGCACTACGGCCTTTTTTTTTATTTTAGTGTGGAAATCTTTCATAGATACCCACGGCCTCCGGAGGAGGGGCCGTGGGTTATGTCGGATTCCTACCGACCATAACCCCACTGTGTTCCGTCAAGACGCATATTGGTAGAATTCCTCCGTGACCCCCGCACTACGGCCTGCTCGAACAGTATACCTACTATTTTCTGTAGATTGACACTTTTAAAAATTCGTTATATCTTTTGAATGGAATATCCAATTCTTTTCATTTAAAAAGTATTTTGCTGGTATTGAAACAGTCTATAATAAAACATCATTTAATGGGATAAGGATTAATATATGTGTATGGATAACATGGTTTGATTACTGTCGGCACTTCTATTTACTTTGAAAACGTAAAAAAGTTGTTGTAGTAACATAACTACTGAAGATGGACATATGGTATCGCGGACTTTCTTGTAGATATTGATCCATTCTATAATACCGTAGAACATTTTTTTGTTCTATCTTCAATAGATTCCGCAGCGCACGCGATGACAGAAATTTTATTGAGGATTTTTTTACACCTTGGGTTACATTATTGCATTTTTGGTAAGGATCTCTAATTTTTTTGAAAATGCAATATAGCCTATGTTGCTCAGTAAAGATGCAGCTTTCTAATGGTGAAAGAATTTTTGAAATCGGTCCAGTAGTTTTTGCGTGAAAACCATACATACATACATACATACATACATACATACTTACAAACTTTTCCTCTTTATAATATTAGTATAGATATATATAAATATATAAAATATATTATAATATATATTAGATATTAGATATAGTTTTTAATTTACTTGACAAGAAATATATTTTTTAGCTCTACCTTGAATAGGTACTATTGTTATGTGAAGTCCCATGTCCCCAAGTGGGGTAAGGGGCAGATGCATTATACATCCGTTTCACTGATCGATTTCCTTTAGGGACAAGTAGGTGATCAGACTTCTGTGTCCTACCAGACCGAGACATTTTTTTTTCTTTGTCTCCACCGGGAATCGAACCCAGGACCCCTCGGTGCTATGCTCAAGCGTCAACCACTGTACCAAGGAGGCAGCGGTTGTCTGCATATTATGTACTTAAATATTAATTCTTTAATTTTTCAATGTACAGAGTAATTAAGATCTCTGAATTGAAACCAGGGATTTTTAATAAAAAAAACAAGTTCTAGCAGGTCACAACTGATCGATGAACCTTATGTAATTAATGACCTTGTTGATAAGGAAAATCTATAAAAGAAATAGTTTGGAATGCTGATACCAGCTCATACAAGTTATTTTCCATATAATATATTGCATTTATAAATAAAATCTGTCCGTCAATCCTGGAGACTTGCCGGTCAATCACAGTACGAATTTTGATAAAATTTGGAATGAATATGAAAAAAGTTTGGAAAATCCAAAAGTGCACGACTCATAATGCTCATTTAATTATGAAATATAAAAAAAAAACTTATTGTAGTTTTCGTTTTTTATTAATTGCAATTAAACGACACTGAATTAATTAATCATTCGCATTCAGTGACCTACAATCGTCGATTAGAATATTTAAAAAAAAAATTAACTCAAATGATGGATTTTTTCACAAGTTATAGTGTTTTCAGGTTTCACACATGACGGACAGGAAAATTTTTTGACCTATTTCGGTGTTTTTTTCCAATTCTATTGAAGTAAATCAATTTTTAAAAAGTGTGGGATTAATCTCCATTAAATTATCACGACAATAGTATACAAAATATCTTGATTCCGTGAACTAACAAGGCTATAATAATAAGAATAGCTGCAAAAATGAGGCGAAAAAAATTTTTCGTTCGTAAAGCACTCTCTGATGCTTCGCATCATGAGTCGTGCAATAGTTGAATAATAAGACACAAAGTGAAATAAATACATTTTCTAGAAATAATTCCTGAAGGCTTTTAATAAAAGTTTTCGTTTGCGGTTTTGTCCTCTCTATGAAACCACGAGACTAAATGATATTACCTTTACACAGGCTTCAAAATAAAATAAAAAATAAAAAATCCAACTTTTTACGAGTATAATAATTTAATATCCTGGTTGCTCGATATTATTAATCCTATATTATTTAAGTAACTTCCGCCCACGACTTTGTACGTGCATCCCCGTTTTTCCCCGTTCCCGCAAGAATTTCGGGAAATCCTTTCTTAGCGGATGCCTACGTCCTAACATCTACCTGCATGCCAAATTTCAGCCCGATACGTCCAGTGGTTTGGGCTGTGCGTTGATAGATCACTATATCAGTCATCTTTGAGTTTTATATAATATATAGATGTGATTATAATTAACTAGCTCATTAAATAATAATGCATGTAAAATGTAAATATTCTCACGCTTTTTTGAAATCATTAACTCATTTATTGCAGTTAAGTAAATAAGTATTATGTTTGCACATTTACAGTTTTTTACACTATGTTTTTGTGTCTGCTAATTAGAGAATGACTAAATGATTTATATTTTAAACTAGCGGTCCGCCCCGGCTTCGTCCGTGGTACATGGTTTTCTCTACGTAAGAACCATCCTCGTACTTCAAGGAATATAATAAAAAAAGAATTATCGAAATCGGTTCAGCCGTTCTCGAGTTATGCGCTTACCAACACATTTTGCGATTCATTTTTATATATTTTAAATTTAAGACTATGTCGCAGTCAACTAGTTTAATCAGCCGTTTAATTTCACTTTTCATTTTCTTGCCAATAAATTCATTTCATTTCATAATTAAAGTTAAATGACTGCCTGAATTAAATAGCTAATAACGATATCTATATATCTGCTCTAAATTTATTTTATTTTCAGATAGTACATTCGCTCCAAGATGAAACATAATGACGAAAAATGTAAAAAATGTACAACACAGAGTTATTGTAAGTACAATCAATATATTTTATGGTCAATTAAATATTATATTCCGATACAGAATATATAATTTACATAACAAGCCCTACAAGTTCATTGAATTATATAAAACGTGGTCAGGGTCAATACTACTTTTAGTAATAAAAAAATATACACAATTATAAAATTGTAACGTCTGTCTGTGATTTCAAAAGTCTGCATGTAGGTACATTGTACAATCTCTCATAGCTGTCACTAAAAAACGGTCAAGGGAGGAATTAAATATTCTTTAAATAAGTGTTTTTAACTTTTAGTACAAAATAATAGTTACAATCCATAAAAAAAAAATCTTTTGCTTGATTAATGTTCACCATGAGAATCATACATCTCAAGGGACACTGTTGTAACAGCATATATCATCAAAGATTAAAAGTATCATAGACGCGTCATAAATTTTACAAAAAAAAAAATCTATCAATGGACCGAGTTGCGCATAATATAAACTACCTACATACGGATAGGCCAGAGCTAGATTTTGATTTCTGTTTATGACACACATTATGACCAAGTATACACCACTAGTGGAAAATGTAAGAAGCGCTATTTAATGTCAAGTGTAAATATGCTTAAACTTGACCTATTTTAATTATAAAACAATATTTATAATTTTATTTATAAAGTTTGTGAGAGATTTCTACTGTATAATTGTATCAATCGAATAAAGGAACAGGGTTCAATTATAACCCATTGAGGCGCGAACGGCCCGATCGGTCCACGACACAATAGATTTTCTATTGTGTCTGTGATTCCGGGGCCTGAGTTATTACCAGATTTTAGTGCAGCAAGCGATTTCTATGAGATCTTTGCATGCAAACTGCATTCTTTTTAAAAATGGCTTGTTTTCTTTAAGTAAATTTTCTATTTATACGGTTAAGGTTATGTGAAATGCTTCGTTGCACGTGTGATTCCACACAATGAGAAGGTCAAATTATTATAAGATAGGATGAGAATTATCATTTATCTAAATAATTTAAGTAACAGAAAAAACATATGATATTGTTATATAAAGTACCAGTTAATACAGCAACAAATTCTCGTAGAGTATTTGGATAATTACCAATAAACTATTAGACAACAGGCCCATGTTGAAAAAAATATTGGTCATTTGAACCACCGTACAAAAATGGTGGTCCACAAAGTTGCAATTTATTTTTATTTTCCGACAATTTCCGGGGTAAATTTGGCCATTTGATTTTGTACGGCATCTGTGTCCATACTATTTCAATACTGCTTTTAATCCATTATTCCGCAACGCCGTACAAAAAACATGGAGATAAGGGGACAAAAATCTAGTACTTTCGAATTCTCATCTGCACTCAGTTGGACAGCTTACAAGTGACGGCATAGTGCTGAATCTTATTATTTTATGCTCTTATATCGTTCTAGATAGGTCACCTGGTGGTTCAAATGAACCATTTTTTTTCAACATGGGCCTGTAGTCTATATTATTATTTAAGAACCGGTTTCTCTTTGACAGTTTATGATTATGGTTTTAGCGGATTTATTTAAATTAATTGTATACTAATTAGTAATTAGTATTATTTTATAGTATGTAAATTCTTGTCATTTTTTGCATAATTTATTTTTTAATTTATGTGTATAAGTTTATCGTAGACCTTTGACAGAGGCCTTTTTATAAGGGCTTTGTATATATTTTTATTAGTACTTGTATGCATTTCTTAAAAACCTTACATAATATTTAAATAAAGACGTGATCTATGTTGCAGATTAATTATACTTATGTCCGTAATATATAATATGTTGTGTACATAATATAAATATTGCAATTGACGAATATTAGCCGAATGTAAGCATTTTAACCGACTTAAAAAAATCGTGTAGGAGAATCGATTTATTTTATGTGTATCTTGTTTTTATAATATCCCCATAAATCCATACTTAAGTAATTACATTACGCTAGCTGCAATAGTACATAGGTAATATAAGTTTATTTTGTTAAAAACAAACTTCTCAAAATTTCTTAATTTGTTTCTAGGTAAGCTATCTATCTGCACTACGGTTGGCTTCGCATTTTTGGGCCTGTCCGTTTTGATCTGTTTCATCAACCCTGCGCATATAATGTCTACATACGTGAGTTTATATTGAATTATTTTTTGGTAAACAAGGTCGCGTCATGGCAATACCGTCACGTCATGGAGTAAGGTGACGATATTGCTATCTTTGAATCTTGCCAAAGAAGTTTCACTTCTGACACTTGTGCTCGGCACACACGCTTTTATTTTGTCTATTTTCACTTTCCACACGTGTTTATTTCTGTATATTAAATATTTCAAATTTTTAACACTTATCTAGTCCAGGCGAACCCAAATGCAAAAATCACATAGGTATAATCCGTTCATCCGTTTTTGTGTTAAAAGTTGTGTATAAACTAAAATGAAGTAATACATATATAAAATTGATTGACAGGTCAAGTTACATATTGAGTTGAGTCTTCATTAAAAGCAATTTAAATCGCCACCTATTTAGCATGCAACTATGTATTAGGATAACTATGTTTTTTTCCAAGCTTCTCAATAATTATATGATATAGGAAATAATACTGGTCGTAATAATTTACTATTAGCCGATCCAATGATGGCGCCATAAAAATAACTTGAAACTAAACTATTCACGTGTGAACAGCGTTAACTTCCACGTGATTCTGCAACTGTTTATCAATTTAATTGTTATTTTTTTTTAAATCTAACATAATATTAAAAGAATATCTTTATTAAATTCTCCATTCTAACTTTGTATGAATTACTTCGCCACACATACAAACACGCACGCACACACACACTATCTTCTTCTTCTCTTTATATAAAATTCCCGTGTTACAATGTTTGTTACCATACTCCTCCAACATTGCTTGACCGATTCTCATGAAATTTTCTGTGCATATCGGGTAGGTCTGAGAATCGGCCAACATCTCTTTTTCATACCCCTAAGTGATAAGAGTAAAGCAGAACAACGTTTTTTGCCTTATTTATCGAATATAATCATTATAAAGACTTCTCTTCGTAATATTTTCTTCATAATGTCTTTACATAATATTATTAATTGTAACTAATTAAAAAAACATTTAAATTTCAGGTACTACGTCTAACAGAGGGTTCGTACCTCTACGAGATTTTGCACGAAGAGATACCTTGTGTATATCTGCACATTTATTTATTCAATATAACCAATGGAGACGCTTTCTTATCGGGAAAGGATACCAAGCTAAGAGTGCAAGAAGTTGGACCGTTTACATATCAGTGAGTAGACTATTCCTTATACCTACTAGTTACATGGTTTTAGATTGAAACCCTGTAGCTATAGTGTCAATAAAATTAAAAAAATACATTTTCAAAACACTGACGCCTGACAGTAATTGATAACTAATTCTCTACTTGCTAGTAAGTTTCGACAGGTGTTAAAAATTACGAATAAGCCTTTGCGCGTACTTACGCGTAAGCACCAAATTCTTAAGCACCAAAGTGCTTACATTTCAATACATGTTTATAATCTGTGCTATAAATGCTAAGAAAATATAATTAATCACAATTTTAATATTTTCAGAGAGTTTCGCAAGAATGAAGACATAGAGCTGGATGAAGAAAATGGGCTATTAAGATATTCCCCAAAATTCAGAATAGAGTTTATAAGGGAAATGTCCATAGCGGATCCGAAAGACGTTGTATTGCAGTTGCCAAATATTCCCATGTTGGTAAGATATTCAAACTTTAATACTTATAAAACAAGAATAAGGACAAATAAACGATTTGCCACCTGTGGTGTTTCCGAACAACTACGACATTGGGGCCTTCAAGAAAAGAGCTTATTTGTCCATAAAAGGCCGGCAAAGCACTCCTATTGTTACAAGTGTTTATGGGCGGTGGTGACCACTTAACATCAGGTGGCCCATCTGCTCCTTTGCTTGCTCTGACATAAAAAAAAATATAATAATAATAATTAATTATAATTTAATTGTAATATACTTACTTCTCATAAAAAAACCAGTTGAAGCAGTTTGTTAATAGAAGGAAATACAAAAAGCGTGCGTGCCGAGCACACGTGTCAGAATTGTAGCTTCTTTGGCAAGATTCAAAATTTAGTAAAGTGAGTAAAATTAACCTTGAAATTTTACACACGACGCGCCTAAAAAAATCCCATAACTCCAGTAATACAAAAGGCAGATGTACCTACAACGTGTACCTTACATTCGTTTCAGATATCGTTTTTTTCTGTTCATACTTCAGTTCTCTATAATATCCACCTTACCCGTTCAGATGAAGTTTGATTCCCGTTTGAAAAAGATCAATTTATCGAAGTCCATGTCCATTTTGCCGAGCCCCCGCTTACTTACCATTTTTCTAAAACCTAATAAATTATAGACCTACTAAAACACTAACTAACCATTCGATTTCCAGACACTCGCCACGCGTCTATCCACAAACCCGTTCACCCAGTACGGCTTCAACCTGCTCATCACCCAAATGAACAGCAAGGCCATCATGACCCTGGATGTTCAAAGCTACCTCTGGGGCTGGGACGATCCCATCATCAAAATGTTCAACTCCTTCATCCCTGGTATGATCAACTTCACCAAACTGGGCTTGTTGGACAGGGTAGGTAATTTTGTGTTTGTTATTATTATTTAGTTTAGCTCTTCTTGTGAAGCTTAATGAAAACAATAGAAGCGGCCTAGTAAATTAGGTATTAACTATGATGTGAAGAACATCAAACCCTTTTATGGGGCATTTTACCTTTCTGACTTCAAAATTCAATAACCTAGTAATAATAAAATACTAGTGGCATCTTATTTCGTTGTGAAAACTGCGCTACATTATTCGTAGTTTAATTTAAAATTTATTAAACATTTCAGCTGTACGAAAATGAACGATCCAGAATTGAATTGGCGACAGAGGAGCAAGACAAATTTAAAATCAGGAAATATAATGGGGAGGCGGGTCTCAGTATGCATGGTTACGGGACAGCAAAACAGTAAGTAATTATGACTGAATAAAGTCTGTGGAATAAAGTTTATCAATGCACTAATGCAGGTGATGTGTGGTCGTTGGTACTATTGCTAATTGTATAGTTTTTCCGAAGCTCTAAGCCACAAGCTTCTCAAATTATACCTAATTAAATAAAATTTCAGTCAATTTTTTAGACACAAATTTTTTTGCACATTCGACTTTTATTTATTTACTCTTTAATAAAACTAAACGAACTTAGCTTCTAAAATATATACAAAATAAAGGTAAGAAACAGTGTAGTGTATTCGGCGGCCTTATCACTTAGTAGTGATTTTTTATTTATTGGCTCTGATTAACAACTAACTACAGTTACTTCTACAGCTCTATGTTTCTAAAAATTAATAATTCATATTTACAGAAGTCGCTGCAACACCTTTGAGGACGTGTACGAAGGTCTCGGCTACCCCACCGACCTGACGAAGGAGAAACCTTTGCGAATCTTCCGCTACTCCTTCTGTAGAATCATGGACCTGCAGTACCAGGGCAGCAGGACCATGGAGAACGGTGCTGAGGGCTTCGTGTACAAGTTCAGTAATGACACCTTCACTGCGAACGAGGATAATCAATGTGTGTGCACTATGCCCAAGTGTATAGAAGGATTGTCCACTCTCGCACCGTGTTTTTATGGTAAGAAAAAGTTTAACACGTTCGCTGCGAAACAGGGCTTGAAACACCCTGTCCGTG
>CAJQZN010040705.1:32133-45532 GCA_907164685.1 Colias eurytheme
TACAATTTATTAAAACAAGAAGACATGGCAGGCGCGCATGTGTACACATATGTCTTCAATATAACGAATGCAGAGGACTTCATAGCAGGAAGAGATAGCAAGCTGAAAGTGGAAGAAGTTGGACCTTTTGTCTATCAGTGAGTATCAAAAAATGAGAGTTGTTATTAAGCTATTGTATAGCTTCTATCGCGGGCCTTGAGCGCGGGGACCGAATCCAGAAATTCCGTAACGAAACAACCTCACGCTCCCCACTCCGACGGGCACCGAGGTTTGGCTTGAAGGCATAGCATGCAATTACCGCGGCAGTCCCCGAGCGCCATACGTCTTTTTTTAAAATATTCATGTGACATTTCACAAGCGTTAAACGAGAGCTTATAGCTGTTATTTGTATTGAATAAAATCTTTCTTCAAAACCACAGTTCAAAACATTTTCAGTAGTAGGTATCGGTACCTATAAGTATAGGTACGATCTTATTGTCACTGAAATAAATATACACACATCAACAAAGTCTAGGGATATTTGATATTGCATCAAATATCTTAAAATCTATGGCGAATTTGGTGATAGGTATTATTGTAAATGGAAGAATTACAGCTAATTTTAAGGTCTTAAGATAAGATTGTTTCTCCTATTTTAGACATAGAGATAACAATGATGGAGTCATAACAATGTCTACAGTAGTAGTCAATAAATACGCGTGGTTACTTTCTTATTTACAATAATAATTTGTTATTCTTATTACCCTAGAAGATAAATAGTTTGACCTTTCAATCATAATGATATCTATATGATGATAATAGACAGTTGAGGATGCCATAAATCATTTATGTTACAAAAATTACCCTTCATATTAAATTGAATAAAACATTATAATAACTAAAAGCTAAATTAAAAAAATACTCTTAGTCATAAACGACCAAGAATCGATAAAAAGGTATTTACTTTTAATTTCAGAGAATACCGCACCAACACCAACTTCGAGTTGCACGAAGAGACGGGAACCATGAGTTACACCCCCAAAGTGTACGCCCGTTTTATCCCCGAGCTGTCGATAGCTCACCCCTCCAGTGTGAACCTTACTATGCCCAATATTGCTATGCTGGTATGTATCCTTGAAATAAATTGCCATAATTGGTTTTGACTAGGCTTTAATTATCGTATACCGGATTTCTACCTCTACTAATAAATAAAGCAAGTGGTATTGCAATTAAAATATTATAATTGACTGACTAACATATTGTTGATAAGTTTCAAAAATTACATCGAGGCATCAAGATGACGCGCTTTATTTGCACTTCCGGAAAGCTTTTTATTTAGTCAATAACGAGATTTTGCTGACGAAGCTATGTACTACAGGTTTTGCCCCGGGTCTGATTTGTTCCATGCATGCTGCTGCAACAGATTATTTGTGTAACCGTCAATAGTTCGTCAGACTCGGTCTCTATGGGTCTAAAGTCCATCAAACTCGTTACGGAGTTAGTCAGGGTTCTATACTGGGCCCCACTAATTTTTCATTTTTTTTGTAACAAATGCAAATAGATACAATGTATGTTATTCTGTGTTAAAACTACTATGTATCTATAATTAATTTTATCATGTAATTGGCGTTAAGTCATTTAAATTTTTATGATAATAAATATGATCACCATCAATTTGCGTTCCTCAGCATAATGTAATCGAATTATGTATGATATTGCATGCCAGTATAATAATGTCTTTACTGCTTTTCATTTTTTTATAATAAAGAGTAAGAAAAAACATGTCACACATCTTATAACTAAAATTAAATCACCATTCCAATCAAAATCTTTAAATACTTAATATCAATCGATAGTGCATAATATGTATTCACTTCTTATAACTAAAGTGTTATTTTATCGACACGGTCTAATTATGAAAACCCTAAATCAACTCAACCTACAATTGACAGTGTTTAATATGTATTTATAACTTTATTAAAATACTTGGTTAAAATAATATATAATGATGAATCTTTATGAATACCTTGTTATTTAGATACATTTACGCTAACATTTACACAATTTTTCCCTAAAACGCAAAACCCAAGCCTCACTCAAGATTCTTGTTTCCAGACTATAACATCATTAGCTTCCTCATACCCATACTGGACTCGTCTGGCCTATAACTTGATGGTGAAGCAGCTGCGCACCACCTCAGTGATGAAGGTGGACGCAGAGCGCTTCCTCTGGGGGTATGACGAGCCCCTCATTGCCATGGCTCATAATATTCTGCCTGGCTGGATTAACTTTGAACGAATGGGCGTGCTGGATCGAGTGAGTACCATGTTTACTAATGGAAAGTACATAGAAAAATGTCTTCATGTTCTGTGCATAAATGAAAATGAAAATAAGAATAAAGGAGTACAATTTGATTTAGGTTTAAATCGATTTTACCTACACACTCTTCGATGGTCTACCAATATTTCTAATTCTACTATTTATAAAATAATTTCCAGCTGTATAACTCCGGTGATATGACATTCGAGCTGGGGGCAACCAATACTGACAAATTCCTGATCAAATCATACAATGGAGAGAAAGGGATTGATGCTCTTGGCTACAGCAAAAAACAGTAGGTTGAAAAATGTTCTTATTACTTTTCTGATTTCCAATATATTATTAGAAACGTAATTGCAATTGCATTTTCAGTAGAGAAAGAAAATATATGTATATTAATTATTCTCACAATTGAAAGTTTATACTTACTGTATCCATTTAGCTGTTTTTAAGTGAAGGAGTTACAATACATCGTCAAAAACATCTACGAAGCATCAGGTATAACATTAACTTAGTATAACTACTGATCATTGTCCAACTACTTTTAAAGTAATTTGTACACTTTACAGAAGTCGCTGTAACACGTTTGAAGACACTTACGAAGGTATCGCTTATCCCTCAGACCTGACGAAGGAGAGGCCACTGCGCGTCTTCAGAAACGTCTTCTGTAGAATACTAGATCTACAATACCAAGGCATCAAGACCATGGATTTTGGCCCTGAAGTTTTTAGATATTCGTTTAGCAAAAAAGTCTTCTCTAATACAACAGAAAACAAATGTTTGTGTCCTGATAACAACTGTATTGATGGGATAACGGATTTGTCACCATGTTTCTTTGGTAAGGTATACTTAGAACGAATGAATTTGAAGATGGTTTTAAACGTAATTAAGCATGATAATACACTAGAATTAGATAGTAGGCAATACACTAAATTTATCATGTTTTGGAATTTTTTATAGAAATAGTTTTGTAACATTTACAATTTGTCTAAATATTTTGATACAAGTATCAAATCTTTCATTCCTCACGCTTAAAAATTTACGAACTAGCCAAAAACTCTATTGAATCCCGGAAACTAAAAGCTTTCATTATTTTCGTTACAGGTCTAAGCGTAGCATTATCTAATGCTCATTATTTACATGGAGATCCTAAAATTTACGAACGTATCGAGGGAATAGCTCCAGACGAAGCAAAACATGGCAGCGAGTTTCTGGTTGATCCTGTGAGTTGCTATTTTAATGGGTTTGAAACTTTTCGTTGATTAAGCATTAAAGTAAACGCTATAGGGCAAAATTAAAAAAAAAACACAAACGTAAAATAACCCACGCTTAGATTAGTTATTTGAAATATTTAACAGGAATGAAAGAAATTTATTTATCTAAAAAATTTAATAAGACTCATGTAATTATTTGTAGAAACTTGGCGCAGTTCTGGACACACGGTTCACACTTCAACTCAGCTTGGTTTTAAAGGATCTAAGCTTCAACCCAATCGCTAAACCTTTCTCCAAAATGATCATACCAGTGACTTACTTTAAAATTGTGAGTTAATTTTGTATGAAGACAATAGTATCTTCATAAACTCAACCATTTAAGAGTACTTAGTAGACGAAATCCCGTTCTGTTCTTATGGATATAACATCTTCCACTACTTTTTTTTAAAGCGTCTATCCTATCAGCTATATAGATCAACTTTCTTCTTAATATCATCCCTTTGATCGTACAATTTTTTTACCCCGATGTATTTTTTTGCGATCATGTCTTAATTCCTCTCACTTGTAATTGTAGTTGCAGGTCCATATTTTCTTTTCTATACTTTTACTTATATTTTAACACAATATTTCAGGTGCAGCCCGAATTACCACAGGAGACAGTAACTAATTTCTGGATCATCTACGTCCTCGCTCCCTACATCATACATACATTAAAAATTATTTTATTCGCCACAGGCGTAGTATTAATAACCCTTTCAGCTAGATTGTATCACTCTTCAGTTTTCCAACAAAATAATATGAATAGAATTATTAGCCAATCGGAACCTTTGGTAGATCAGAAAAACAATTCTTTGAGAAGATCTTGTGAAAAAATTCAATGTTTAGATTCAAGGTAACAGTGATTTTGAATTTTGGATGATGATGTATTTTTGTTGACTATGTAGATACATTATTTAAGTATTAAACTAATTACATGAAGTGAAAGCTAGATTCCTGCTTTTAACTCGTAAAATTGTTAAGTAATGTTTGGTTTGGTGTATGTTTGAGACTGAATTTTCTGAATCATTTTGCTCGTATAGATGGATAAGTAAGAACCATTTTTTTAATCACAAATTTTGAAATAGATTTATAATAGATTATTCTTGTGTGTATGTCAGTAAAAAGTAGTAATATTTAGTGATATTAATTGGTAAAATAAATTTGCTCAATAAAAAATCTGAGAGTAATCAGTAATGTATTTTTTATTAATATCTATTATGTAATTTTATTATTTGTTTATTTAAATATTGTATTTTTAGGCTTAAAATGAAATGAACTGAATAAAATTATGTACCAATATCAATATAAAAATAACAAAAATTTGTTTTATTTATTCACTTACATTTGTTTAAAGAAATCATAGAAAAACCGTACAAAATTAAATACAATAGTTTAGGATACCTTCCCCAAAAAGCTTTCATAATAAGCATAATCCGTATCCGAATCCGTGTTAGTATCGGTATCCGTATCAGTATCTGAACTAGTATCACTAAACTCGTAACTTACATAATTGTGCCGTTTTTTAGGGTTCCGTAGCCAAAATGGCAAAAACGGAACCCTTATAGTTTCGTCATGTCCGTCTGTCCGTCTGTCCGTCTGTCCGTCTGTCACAGCCGATTTACTCGGAAACTATAAGTACTACAGTGATGAAATTTGATGGGAATATGTGTTGTATGAACCGCTACAAAAATATGACACTAAATAGTAAAAAAAAGAATTGGGGGTGGGGCCCCCCATACATGTAACTGAGGGATGAAATTTTTTTTTTCGATGTACATACCCGTGTGGGGTATCAATGGAAAGGTCTTTTAAAATGATATAAAGTTTTCTAAAAAACATTTTTCTTAAAGTGAACGGTTTTTGAGATATCAGCTCTCAAAGTCGTAAAAAGTATGTCCCCCCCCCTCTATTTTTATAACTACGGGGTATAAAATTCTAAAAAAAATAGAGGTGATGCATGCTAATTAACTCTTTCAACGATTTTTGGTTTGATCAAAGTATCTCTTATAGTTTTTGAGATAGGTTGATTTAACTGTAATTTATTATATTTGCTGCTACGGAACCCTTTGTGCGCGAGCCCGACTCGCACTTGGCCGGTTTTATTATCTGCTTCAATCAAATCCTTTATATCTCCCAATGGAGGGTGGTTATGCTCCACCGGCTCGTATACCGTTCTTGCTGGTAATATTATAGGCATCTGTTGATAATTCGGCAAAATCGGATAGGTACACGGATTCGTACATATTTGCCCAAAACAACACGGCCCATTTGTTGAATTTAAACCACCCGCCTTCATTGTTGGTGGCTTCATCAAGTCTTGATAAGATTTCATAAACTCCATCATAGATTTCGCAGCGGACTGATTGTCTATGGGTAGAGATTTAATACAATATAGTGAGGTTAAAACGAGTAAACTAGACCACATTTTTAATAAGTATGGCGTCTAATGGAATAAACAGCCTGAAATAGGTCACGTAATTGAGTATTTGAATAAAAAAAAATTATTGATTTTTTTTATGTATTTTGAAACTTTATTATTAATAATATTGATATTTAATGCAAATAACTTCAAAAAAATTTTTTTCCGTTAATTATAAGCAATTTAAAAATTGATGAAATTTAAGTTAGAATCACGTGACTAAAAACGCGCCATGACTGGTCACCACAGTTGTGACGTCATAATGTTATAGCTATTATTAACTGCAGTACATGGCGTTTACATACGATTTGTTAGTTGGTTCCGAATTAGTTAGTTAGTTACGAATAATATTCTTGATGTTGATATATTTATGATCACCGATTTTTGTCAGGAGTTGCCTTTGTACAAGGTGGGCCAAAAGAAGTCATCCGATGTTGTTTGGCTCTCATTTTTTTTCTAAATTAAAAACTTCGATTCTGTTTTTTGATTATGTTTATTTGAACCTTTAAAATTTTATTGGTTAAGTCGAGAAGATGATATCGGCCAAATGGGCGCCGTCACAATTGATTGCCATACGGGCTCGTTTTATGGCATTTCTCATCACTTCAGCGAGAACTTCGGGCGACAAATTCTCGCACTCGTGTCTAATGTTGTCCTTGAGGGCTTCCGAGGTCTCAGCCTTGTTCATGTAAACAAAAAAACCCCACAAAAAAGTCTGGAACGGTTAAATCGGGCGATCTTTCGGGCCAGTGCAAATCGCTAAAACGAGAGATGAGGCGACCCGGGAAAGCCGCCCTCAGAATATCGGTTGTGGCTCGCGCAGTGTGTGCCATTGCTCCGTCCTGTTGGAACCACATATTCTCCAGTCCTAATTCGTCCAATTGCGGCAGAAAAAAACTCAGTCAACATGACTCTATAGCGTGCACCGTGCCCGTAGCATGTTTCCGGCGACAGCGGCGATATTCTCGGCAGAACGGGTGCTCCGGGGCCGGCCACTCTTGGCAACGTCTCGTGTGGTCCCATACTCTTCAAGGTTGATGGCCAAACGGCGCAGTGTTTGCGCAGTCAGTGTCGGACGGCCGGGGAATCGGCGACGAATTGTTACGCAAAAAAGTTGACACGATTATTCCAAGTTATTGGGTACTGTATCGCTCCATGGCTTGTTCACTTGTATTCTACATCTGTCCAGTACACAAATGTCAAAACAGATTTGACAAAGGCGGCCATTTGCAAAAATGAGAGCATCTTCCAATAGGGTGATTTCTTTTGGCCCACCTTGTAGTATTCGTACATAACGATAACTTTTGAGGTTCGCCATTTTTTATATAAATTTAAATAATATAATTAACAATTAATATAATTAATATGTAATTTAATAATGACAACAAAATTAAATAGATCAGAACACTGTATTTATTATTAAGACGCTTTTATTAGCTTCACCTGTATGTTTGTATGTAACCGACTCCTTTCGAAGTTTCGACTCTATTTTGACCCACTTAAAACCGACGGATTTTGTTCAAATTTTGAACACTTGTCAAGGTCCGATGACAATACAATAATATCATAAATTTATCCTGATAAGGATCGCCACGATCAGCTTAAAACATATGTTTGTATGTAACCAATTCTCCTTTCGATTCGATTTAGACCCATTATAAACCGACGGATTTAATTTAAATTTTGTATACTTATAAAAACCCGGTAACAATACAATAATTTCATGAATTTATCTTTTTATCCTGTTTAGTTTTTCAAGCTATATTTAATTTTCTATCAACTGCAATGAGTGAAAACTAACATTATGACGTCACACGCGCTCGGGTGACGCTTCGGGAGTTGTCGGCGTGTCTTCGGTACTGGATTCAAAGACTAATTTTTATTTTGAAATAACTTTTGAATTATTGCAAAAAAAATAAAAATAAAAACAGTTTTGTTATAAAACTAATATATAATCTTTCCATTTATCACAAAAAAAAATTTAATTCAAATACTCAATTCGATTGTTCATTGTTAATTTCAATGCTAATTTTGTTGAAGTGCAAATAGCTGTTACGTAGATTTGACTTCATATTTCTTAGAAATTTCTTTGTTCTTTCGATAAATAGTTAAGTATGAGAAATTTAAAGCCATTTACAATGATCGATTATCTTTTTGTTAGTCTCTATTTAATGTTCATTCACTAATTTCAATAGGTATTGCATGTGGACATATTCATATAAATATTTAATTGATTAAAAAATAGCGTTGATATTTTAAGATTTTCGATTTTTTAGACATAGTGGACTTATTCAGTACTATATAAAAGTGCATATTTATCCTGTGTATTGTTATTTGTTCCCCAAGATGTAATGTTTTTTGAAATTCTTTAGGTGTGTTGACAGTAAAATTTTTAGGTTGCGTCATGGCGATACCGTCACGTCATGGAGTAAGGCCACGATTTTGGTATCTTTGAAACTTGCCAAAGAAGTTTCACTTCTGACACGTGTGCTCGGCACACACAATTCAATCGTTCAGCTTTTATTTATTTACTGTTATTTAAATTCGTTATTACAAAAACTACAATCGGTTTCGGTATGTGATCTTCAGTTAGAACAAGTTAATTGTGTTTCATAAAATGTTTGAGTTTAAAAAAATCTATCATATTATGTAAACATTAGTGTAAAATTAGAAGTTTAAATATGTAGAGTACCTAATATTATAGGACTAAAAGTTTTTATAATTTGGTTCAAACTGCTTACGCATTTTTTATGTTAGAGCTACTATTAAGTATTCTGTGGTTAAATTATCTGTTTGTTTATGAAATAAAGATTTTTTCATGAATTCTTCGTTTTTTATTATGTATTCCTCATTCACAAATATTTATTTACAAAAATATAAACATCTACATTAAAATTCATCTATTCTATATTAAACGATACTGATAAATTGCTAATCTTCTTGTTACCAGGAGGTCTAAATATCAATTCTTTCTTCCCACTACTCAGTACATGGCTTGGTCCATTTCGTAGCACTACTTGCTTGTACCGCCCTGCTTTATTCTCTTCATCATTAGACATCACTACAACTTGCTGTTTATTTGAATTATCCTCTCTTGTCATGACTCTCACTGTTTTATATCTCCTTCCGTTATCACGTCCATTTAACAATTGATCAGCTTCATCGTTACTTATCTTTTTCTCATATTTAATTTCACCATTATTCGATACATACGTCAGCACTGGCTTCACTAGTTCGTTCTCACTTTCTGAACTTGCTTTGCGTCGGAGTATTCGTAATTTGCGGCGCTTAAATTTGTTTCCTCGCCGTAGATAATCACAGTCACTGCTCGTTTCGTCACTCGATTCTTCTGAACTTGAATACTTTGGTTTTGGTTTCCATCGCCTTGGTCTGGGTTGTATTTGCGGTGGCATTGGCACGACTACAACAGGTGGTGGTCCTGGCGCTACAGGCATCGGCATAGGATATACAGGAGCTGGCACGGGCATTGGTGGAACAGGTGGTAAAGGAACTGGTGCATCTCCCGGATTACGGCAACGACATTTCAAGTGACATGGTGAACAATATGAGAAGAACGCTGGTGTGCATTGTGGCATGCATAGACACGGAGGGCATGGCGGACAGTTCTTTGGTCTGGGAGATGCTATGCAATATGAAGGGGCATATGCCGGCACAGCTACTTGCACAGGCATAGGCACGGGTACAGGGATGGCTATTGCAACACTCTTTTCCGTGGTCGTTGTAGTGGTAGTAGAGGGGACTGTCTGTTCAGGTATTTCGATGGCGATGATTGGTATTTGCATTGGTGGTGGCATTGCGATCATTGGCGGAGGAGGAGGAGGAGGCATGTAAACTGGATACGCTAATTGTACGTTGGCCTTTCTTATGATTGTGACTAGAATTATAAGAGTCCATTTCGATGATTTGATCTGAAAAAATTAAATAGATATAACTTTTACAACTTTGGAAACTATTAAAAGGGTAAATAATTAACATTTAGTTTACATTATGAACACACAGTATAAAAAGTATTTAAATAAATAAACTGATATAAAATAATCAATCAATTAGTACGTAGGTACCTACTGAAGTAGGTAATAGCACTCATGAAAATAGGAACTACTTACGTAACACATATTCAGCTGTAGAAATTCAATCGCTCTTTATGTGAACGGAAAATGCTTTTATGCATTTTACAATTTCTTACATAATCTAGTTCATTGTAACGTCAAGCGGAAAATATGAAAATTTTGCTTTGAATGCTTACACAATATCAAACCTTTCAACATATGGTTATAAAGATCGTAAAAAAATTCGTTTTATTATCATAAAAGAAATGTAAATTCATTGTAAAGCAACATTGTTTTGGAAAAGTATACACTATATTGAATGAATAGATTTTTAAGATTTATGGACGTCATCATAATCCGTTAATATTTGTTCCCACTGTTAAGATGGACTTGTTTTCTCATCATTAGTCGCTCAGCTGTTATTTTTCTTAGATTAAATACACAACGGAAATCCGTTGTCTATTTGAAAATCATGCATTTTTTGAGAGTGCGCGTTGAGAGTAAAAATTCAAGGTCGCGTCATGGCAATACCGTCACGTCATGGAGTGAGGCGACGATTTTGGTATCTTTGACTGACACGTGTGTTCGGCACATACTCATTTTTTTAATAGAGTGATTCAAGAAGAAGGTTTTAGTATATAGTTAGGTTTAAATTTTAAACAAAGCGATTTATACTATATTACTTATTGTATTTGAAAAGTCACCATCACAAAAAGCTGAAGCATATATTATATTTCATTGATTTAATAATTATATTACAAAGATTGCATATCATCTTTTTCTGTGTCGGCTAATACCTCAGTAAATAAAGCATTTAACCTTTAAAGCTGTAGCAAATAAAATGACTATAAACAAAATGGATGGAGATATATTTTGTTGATTAATCAAATACATATTTTAAGAGTTATTAGCCAAAAACCATAAATCGGTTCATTAAATGGCTCATAAATCGTTAACGGTAACGGTTAACGGTAAGTTTTACAAACGAAATTTTATTCTATACAAGAAAGTCTGCATAACTTTTGCCTTTTTTGTAAATATTTGTAGTTTCAGAGATATCGGCCAACAACTTTTTTTGTTTTATTGGACAGTAAGTGACCCTTAATCTAAAAAACAATTGAATTCGGATCGGAAATTTAGTGCGATGTTCTGCAGCATGAAAACGGTTTTATTATCTGGGGTAAAAGGATTTTGGTAGAGCAGGCGAAGCTGCGGGCGGAAAGCTAGTTTAGGTAGTATAGAAATAACTTAATAAATTTTAAATAAGAAATGTTAAGTTGAATTTATTTAACTTGATGAAATTGCTTGCATTTATAGTTCTATAGTATTGTGCTTGTGGGTATATAGTACTTTGTGGTTCTAAGTATTTCTGAGCATAGATGTGCCTAATATTAAAACAATAAAATTTTTTTCACTGTTTATTTATCAAATTTTGTAACAAAATATAAAACTTAGAAATATACTCATTGCGCTACTACATTTTTGGGCATTTTATGTTTAGATTTTCTTCTATGATGCTTCTGCGTATTGCGTTCTGTTTTAATTTCCACTTTTTCTTCATCTCTATCAGCTCGTATTGCATCTTCTATTTCTTCAAATTCGTCGATTTCTTGTTTAGCGTGCGTTGTAGATTCAATTGTATCACCTGTTTTAACTTTTAACCAATCCTTAGCTTCACCTTTACTTATCTTCTTCTCGAATATAACGTAGCCATCTTTAGTAACATACTGTAGAACTGGCGTAAGTAATTCTTGTCTTTGATGCCTTCTTCTCTTCTCTCTACGATGTCGGTTAGATCGTCTCCCACTTCGTTTACCTCTCCAATAGCCGTCGTATTCTGAAGAAGAATCTGTTAACTCGTTAGAAGATGTATCGGTATCGGTATCTGTGCTATCATCAGTGTCAGAATAATAACGAGGCCTTCTCTTGCGTATACGTATCCTTGGTCTAGGATCAGGTCGAATTTGTGGCTTTTTGAAGGAGTTGTCTGGAGAGTAGAACGGCATAACGATTACAGGGAGTTTATGAGCTGGTCCAGGTGGCCCTGGAAGAGGCATGGGCATCGGTATTGGCATTGGTCCCGGCATACCAGGCATACCAGGAGGTACAGGGATTGGTATAGGTTCAGGTTGTTTACCTGGTGGTGGACTTTGGTAAAATGGTGGTGGGAATGTTTGACTTTGGATTGGTATTTGTAAATTTGGCATATCAGCAGGCGTCGGCATGCGGCAGTGCATTGGAAGGTTTTGGGGAAAATATTGAATATTTGTTGGACATAGTGGTAATTCTGGGTCCTTGCCAATTACACCAGTAAACACAAGAAGGATTATGATGGATTGTATTCCGGCACGCATCTGTGAAAAAATATTATTTAATAGATTTAATAGAGATAATTAGAGTAGAGCTAGAAGCTTTAAACTTTTTATGCAAGTTTTGAGGTAGGTACATACTTTATAGTTTCATTATTGACTAGACCTCCAGAACAAATTCTAACGATCACTGTGTTTCAAGCTGGTTATATGAAGCTATTTCAAGGAAATTTTTGTGTTTGAAAAAAGTTCAACTCTTGCACACAATGCACTTTATGTAATCGACAATAACCTATTGTATGACTCTTAAATCTTAATGCCTAATATGTACTTGCATATTCTTATATAACATTTTAAAATATATAATTTATCATGTTTATATTATTATAATTTCCATCTGGAATTATCTTATTTAGGTACTTCCTACATTGCTCTATTTGCGACTACTACCACACAATAACGAATGTTTTGTTTTTCATTTATGTAAAGGATTTATACTCCAGTCAGTCTAGACATTCAATTCACAATAATTCCAAAAGTTTTCAAACTTCGGTCAAGTGAATGGTACATTGGGACGACAATAAATCCCATTTTGCAACCTTGTCCGCAGTCCGGAACTGCAATTAAATTATTTTTTTCTGTATGGTCCTGAAAAAAATTCCAAAAGTTCTGCAAACTTGGGGAAGTTTTCGATATAATATTTCATATCACGTATTAAATTTGCAACCAGTCTCAGTGTACGGAACATCTTTTAATATTGAATATTAATGTTTTTTTTTTTTTATTAAACTGAATGAGGTTGCAAATTTGTAAATGCACCAGAATAGATGTTTTCGAAGTTTGCAACCAAGTTCCAAAACTTTTGTAATTATTCCGAGACCACCTTACTCGAAAAAATGACCACGAATTAAAAATAATTATAAATAAACATGTTCCGAAACACACAACGAAAAAGGTTGCAAATTTATACAACCGTTCGGTATATATTTCCGATATCTGTGTTAAGTTTGCAGAACTTTTGGAATTTTTTTCACGACCATACAGCAAAAA
>CAJQZN010040707.1:0-11441 GCA_907164685.1 Colias eurytheme
TCCTATGTTTCAAATGATGCAACTTTTTTGTTTAAACGAGTAAGTACCAAAATTTTACAATTAAATTCTTTGGTTTACTGAACTTGTGCTGAAAGGGTTACCGTATAATAATTATCGAGATACCTTAATATAAATTAGATTTAGATACATTTATTTCAAAGGATTTACAATTCACTTCTAACGTTTTAGAATAATATTATAAACTTGTACACCTTGACAAAAAGTAAAAAATTGCGGGTGAGTGGAGATTATTTTGTTCAATTAAATATAACGTCCTACGACGGTATGGTTGCGTTCGTAAGGAATGTTAACGGATATAAAGCAACTAAATGTTACATGGATTGCATGAACAAAAATAAATATGAATCGAAGTTCATTTTAAAATTTAGTGAATTGATTTGAATTATGAATTTATTAAATAGTTAGTTCTTTTTTATATAAACATAATAATTAATTACCATTGTCAAATCAATTCTTATTAATTCATCCTGGACAGTTGTCGCTAACATTGGAAAATAAGTTAAAGGACCTTGTTAATTGCTATATTATTTAAATGATTATTTACTGCTAATTTTGGATTAGCACTAAGGTGTATTCTTGCTCGAAGCAGAATACATAAATGTGGCCACTACTCTTCGCAGGGGTTAGCCAGGTCAAATCCACCCTCGCAGGGTGTCTCTTAAGCATTTTTTGGCAGGCCCTACTTATTTCTAGTTACAAACATCCCTCGCGCAGCTGTCGCTCGCAGGGAAATGGTGCAAATATATATCGGCCCTCGCGGGGCTTTGATTACAACCGTCCCTCACGGAAAAGATGGTGCAAATATATATCAGCCCTCGCGGGGCTTTGATTACAACCGTCCCTCACGGAGAAATGGTGCAAATATATATCAGCCCTCGCGGGGCTTTGACTACAACAGTACCTCACGGAGACATGGTGCAAATATATATCAGCCCTCGCGGGGCTTTGATGGCGATTGGTGCAAATATAAAAAGGATTGATCATTAAAATGATCATAGATATTTGTTTTCGTCAACGAGGACCCACGAAAGAAGTTTTGGATATGACCGTATCGGATCTTCACTCTTCTAAGGTAGGTAGAAAGAGGTTTTGAAATCTTCTTCACAGTGGGCAGTATAGTAATATGACCTAATAAATACAATAAAGGTTAGAGACGTCAAATAATGGGCGCATGAAATTGATACTTCGTATCCTAAAAGTTTACGCTTCAGGAATCAGGAAACCACCATTGGTTTACCAATTATGGAAATTGGAATTGAACAAATCGTATTTACCAATGTAAAGCCTATTCACAACAAAGGAAGGCGAGTCGGATCAAATATCATCTCGCAGATGATTTGTGGCGGTGGTTTCGAGGATTGTCACCAAGCCTTGTGTCAACGGTATGTTTGGTATCGTCATTCAATGGCACTAGCCTACCAATTTTCATATAAAAACATCGGAAGAGATTTTTTAATCGCAAAGCGATTGAATGTAACAAATGACGATTGATTCAAAATCAAATTTCAAATTTCAAATTTCAAACGATTGATTACGTATATTTGACCTCTCATAGGCCTATTTTAGTTGCCCGGTCTTGTAGGCAATTTATTTGACTCGTTTTTCAACCCATTTGACCTCATTATTGCACCCATGAGATTTTTTCTTCAGGGCTCAAACAATAAATCGCTGAGGGATTAGGATAATCGTTTGTTAGACAAGTTTCTTGTCATCCCACCAGGATTATTATATTGTATAATAAAGTTATATACCTACAACTATTTACGTAAAACGTTTAAGTACTCAACGAATACTGAGAATACTGACTGTTGAGTTACATAGGATAGAGGATAAATAACGGAAAGTCAATTTATCCAAACAAAAGCCTCTTATTATTAGATATTACTTGGAACCCCTACCCCAACGAGAAAGCTCTGCCAAATGACTGTTCATTTCTTTGCTTTGGGGGGGGGGGGGGGGCAATAAATGAAATGCAGTAGGTACAGACTATACGGCTTTTAAAATATAAGTCTGGTAAGCGAACTAAACTTTGCTAGTTTAGTTCTTGCTATATCGCTGTCCGTGGCTGCCTCGCGTGTTTACGGATGAATAAAGTAATGTCCTGTCTTCGCATCCACAGCTAACTGTCCTATACTGTCATAATCTTAACACAGATTCATTGGACATAGCTCCCCATGAGCTCTGTTCTTCATTTTTGCACTCGCACAACTGTGGACAACACGAGAGCAATGCCTGCATTGGTAGCAGTTACAATCAAGGGCTAGCAAGGTAGGCTAGCCATATTACGGATGTTGGAACAACCGACTATATTTAGGGCAATTTGCTTTGTCCAGTGTAACGTTTAGACTGTCGTAGCATTCCTACGGAACAAAGATGGGATCAGATCTGCATCCTTAATGAAGTTAATCGAAAGGAGATACTTTCAGACGACGATAGTATTCAAAATCCACCATATTCCTGAGCATAATAATGCATAGTTAAGCTTATAATCTCTCTTGCCATTATCCTGCAGCAGAATTCCTTGGCGATAATTTGTTCTCGTAATGCTGGGGCCACACTAACGTCTAACGTCTAATGCCCTTTATCGCGATAATTATTCCGATAATTTTTAAGGCGTTAAGTGGGTGGCTACACTTGAACGGTCAACGTGAATGCCGATTGTTGGCGATAAAAACGGCGTTAATTTTACTAAAATTCTAGCAAGATGGACGTAGTGTGACCGCTTCATTGCGTTAATTCTCGCGATAAAGCTATCGCCTCGCCAAACGGCAATGTTAATGCCCATTATCGCGTTAATTAATGGCATTTCCCGTTAGTGTGGCCCCAGCATTAGAACGAGCGAGGTTGTTACGATAATATGAGAAATCCTGTCAGTTAGAGACCTGAACGACGCGATAGAGTACCGCTATTTCAGTAGTAGTAGCACCTAGAAGGGTGAAGGTATTCTGGAAAGCGGAACTGAAGGCCCGGTCAGCAGCACCAGCCACCTAATAGACAGTGTTCAGTGCTGCACCACTATAATCTGCAAAATGACTCTGACGGTATAAAAATGTGGAGTACATTTTCAAAATATCAAATGATATAGTTGGAATAAAAATCCAATTTGCCTCCGTCTACCCAAAAGACGTACGGAGTAGCTAGTAGTAGTTGGTTGAATTATAATAAGTATAGTTAAAATCCTTTATTACTGACTGGATAAATTTGGCTCTTTTCCTATCTGACGTTCATATAGCTGTTGACTGCCTAGTGTTATTCACAAACACTATTATAAATAAGTCACGTTATGTAGTCCCGAGACTTTCGGTATATAAGTTCTGATGTAAATCATAATTATATCTTAAAACTGAATTGATTAAAAGTAACGTACTTAGCTGTAGTAATTGCAGTTTTGGGACACAGATAAGCTCTTTATCATTTTAGTCTCTTGAGTTCAGTATATTTGTTTCCAGTACAGAGTTTATGACCTATCAGTTTTAAATAAATAATTCATGCATTGTACTGAAAGTACCAGCCATGTTTAGATTATGATTGCGACGTTGGCTCTAAAGTCTAAACATTAAAAGATACCGCACGGTTTAGTTGGATGTTAAAAATCTGTATTATAATTTAAACCGTTTACCTGTTTTGATATTTTATTGCCTTATTCAAGGGGTGACCTTACTTCTGACCCCAAAAGTAAGGACCAAGGTCTCTTCTTGTCCGCTTGTAGCAGGTTGGGTTAAAACTGTGTGAGTTGAGACATTTGGTAATTCTATGTTAAGATGATTCAATGATGCTTCTGCAGAGTTCTAATTGAATAAATAAAGGTTTGAGTTTGAGGTATTTTTGCCTCGTCGGGATCAGCTGTTGCTTCATTTTGTAAGTAACATCTAAATGCGTAATTGAAAGTCGTTACTGGCGCTTTCGCAGATTTACGCTAAAGATAGTGGAAATTGTAGTAACTTTAACTTTTCAAGCCCAAAAAGGTTAACTAAGGTACGCTTGAACCAATCTCATAAGTTCTAATACTTTTAATCATTATGATTAACTTTTTGGTTCTTATTTGATTAACTTTTCATCTGGGATTGTTAATATATTATATAATATAAAAATTTGTGTGATTTATTAGTAGGTATACTATCTGCACACCTTACTCTTTCAAATAAAGAAATAAGTAATTACTTATGTATTCAAATTCACATTGGCGTCACATTGTACACCAGGTGGGTAACAAACAGGTCTCAATGAAGTAAGCTTCAAATTACGGTCAAGTGTTTAATAGCTGTGTTTTACCTGAAAATAAAACACATATTAAATACTTACCTATATTTGAAGCTTACACTTAACGTCCACCTGTTGTGGATTTCGACTCAATGAAAAAACATCCAGCGCCCGCACATTATCGTGCGCCCCGCCACCTGGTGGAGAGGTGTGCGAGAGAGATAGCATATATACAACGGAAAGAGAGGGCAAAATAGGCGGAAAAAGCTAGGTACCTTCTCAATGAAGTAAGCTTCAAATATAGGTAAGTATTTAATATGTGTTTTATTTTCAGGTAAAACACAGCTATTATTATTAAAGGTGAAAGTGAATTTTATTGTACCTTTTTAATCTTTCAACGGTCGTCCTTTCTCTCTTTCGCAATCTTTGATTCGCTCATTCATTTCTACATTTCTACCAACCTTATTCCATCATTAATAGTAATTATAATTACAAAAAAAGTAAATAATTACCAAATTACCGCTGCCGACGTCATATTATTCTGAACTTGTCTCGACCACCGAACTTTTTGTACTTTTTCTGCGTCCGCGCCTTCAATCTTTTTCTGAACAATAATCTTCGAAGCAGCTTCAAATACACATTAGATCCACACGGAAGGCACATTGTTTTTGAGACTCTTGATACATTTGTTCCTTTACTACCTGTATAAAAGATAATATGATCCTTACGTATGAAAATAACTAACAGTAGATTGATACTTAGGTCTAAATGATATTTTTAAATAAGTACATTAGTATAGATTTTATCTACATTAGGAAATAGGAATTTCACTTAGTCCAATTCAGCAAGAATAGGTATATAATATTATTATCTTAACTGAAGCTAAAAACCAGAATTTTCCTTTTGTTTAGGTACTACTGAGGCATAGACAGGTACCTCTCTATCAACGTAAAACTTGAAAATCGTTACAATATATTCTGATAGTAGTAAATCTAACTTGAGCATTTTAATATTTTAATTTATGATTTTTATGTCCAATATTTTTATTTAAAGTAAATTGGATCGGTGAAATTAGGATTCATTATTAAAATCTAATAAACATAATATATGGTGTTATTTTATATAATAATATTATGTTTCGCTTTGTTTTTCGTCTATATTATGTTACCCACATAATTTGAATTAATTTTCTCAATAACAAAATAAATAGGTTGGTAATACAGCTGCAACGTTCGTTTTTATTTAAACAAATTTTAATTATGATTATACTGAAATTAAAAGAGGAAATTATTTAGTCATACAACTTTATAAATATGTAACTACTTACGTCAGAAACTATCCAAATCTGGCGGAACAAGTCGCACAAAAAAACCTACCTGCACTTAGCCAGTTTGCCGCTTTCAAAATAACGACGCTTAAAACTTTCAAAACTTATTGCTTTTATCAAGTAATACGTGGTATTTACTTACCCCTTTATATTCAGGTCAAAATGCTTGCGTATAACGCTATTGCAATTAAAATTTCGAACAAAAGAATGAAACGTTGTAAGTAAAAACGAGAAAGATTACCGACGTTTCGACACAAAAAAAAATAAAAACAAGATGGCGCCCAAATTGCGAAAAATTTCGTACACAGGGTGCTTTCAACTTTGTCATGAATGTCTAAGGTTATTGGTTCTAGACAGACATACGTCTAGGTAGTGTAATTATAAATGCGACTTATCTACAAGGAAAATAACACTGAATTTATTAAATGCGCCCGAGCGAATTAGAGTTGCCACTGAGACTAACGTTACATCGAGTTAGTGCAAATTATTTAATTATGCTCGTGAAGATTCGATAGGCTCTTAATTTAGGACCGTGACCTTAAAAAGGTCACCGATGTTATACAGGTTGATGGGATTTAAATATCGCTTTTTTTTTCAATCTAACTACATGTTCCAAGTACTTACCTACGTAAAAAAACAATAGGTCGTAATCGAGAATTCGTTTACCTCTCTACCTTCTTTTTATATAATATCTGCTAATGTGAACATTGATTATAATATTATATTCAAATGCACCTATTCGTTTCTTTAAAATCTGCTATAGGTAGATACATTGAATCCAATTTAATCGATATTTTTTAACAACCCAGACTCTTTTGAATTAAAAACAAGATTATTTAAATGTATTACATTCATTAGTTTTCTTATTCTATAATATTTAGTTCCTTAAATATTTTAAGCATTATATTGAATCCTAAAACTCTTAGCCACAAAATATAACTTTAGCTACCTGAAAGAGAAAATACGGAGCTAATTGCCGTTCCTAGTTTGTAAATTGAACTAAATTCAGGGCAGACCAATTACGTACCTACTGGTACATAAAAATTTCACTTTGACCTTGTTCTAATTCTGGTTCATACAACCTACCTATGAATCAACTAAGTAGGTAATATAACTAAGTAGGATGGCACGTATATGAAATATAATCCTACAAGATTTGGCAACACGTAGAGTATTATTAATCTTAAAAATAAATAATATAAAACATACAGTTTATATAAAAAAGTACAGTCACTGTTCAGTTGCAGTTTAAAAAAATATATTGAAGTCAGTTCTTACAAAGCATCCTGTATAACGAAGGCCCGCAGGTCAAGTGGGCTTAACAAGTAATATTGCATTTTGTACGCTGTACATAAAGCGCTGAGTGCATGCTTGTATAAAGATATAGCTTGCAGCTTGTATCGTATCTTACGATAGCCTGTTGTATAATAATCTACGTCAAGAATTATATCGTCTTATTCCGGGTAACTGAACATTGCTAAAACTGAACAGCTCGCAATAATAATTAACTACTAGAGACTGGAAAGCTTTCGTACTGTTAATTTAAATACTAAAGTCTTGTTCAGGGTTAGTTAGTTAGTTTCTACTGATTTGAATGAAGTTTGCAATAAAAATAGCTGATCTCTCAGTATAGAAGAGATCGAATATAGGCGACTTTACAGGAAATGAGCCCCTAAAACCGTTTTTTCCGTGTACCTAGGTATACTTGTTCAGAAGGGAAGCGGTGGGGCCCAGTTCTATAAGAAAATACACTGTTTATAGGTATCGACTATCTACACCATAAAATATACCCTAATTTTAAGTATGACAAAAATGATTGTTAGAGTAGTGTTAACAATATTTATGAAGATTGGATTGCCGGCCAAGCACATTACTTTGGCGATGCATCGGGTTTACTGCTTTTGTTTCTCACTAAGTCACCATAGCAAAAAGCTGCGCCCAAGGCTCCAGCCGTCTGTTCACTGGGCCGCAGTTTATCATCAAAACTGTAACAAGGCTAGGTATTTACAGATGCTGTACCCGAAAGTAATTGCAACTACACTACAAGTCACAAAATAGTCATCAAAATCGGTTCAACTGATTAGGATGACGTGACGACCATAATATGCACAAAATATTTTCTTTACATTTACTTGGATAATATATTTCTAAACGATAAAAGTTAAGTCAATGTCAACTGTCAGATCTTATGTCAGAATACTGTCAAACAAACGATAGATGTTTCAGTTTGTTTACCAATATTCTAAAGTTGATATTATAATTATTTATTTTACGGATACATCTATTTGCCTACGTTATATCAAGATACTACTAAGATTATGAATGAACCAGATAACGTAAAAATGTGAGTACTCTTTTTCATTTCATAATAAATTTACTCTTTAACCTCATCACTCGTTCCATAAATCATTCTAACTTAATAATATCAATACATCAATATTTTACCACGAAATTGTTGTCATTTTCTTGAATGATGGGATTTTTATAATCTCGTAAATTAACATCATATAGGTTCCTACTGATATGTAGTTGTTTTGGTGCAAAAATAATATTACGGATCGTGTTTGCTTTATACGATTTGTAAAATTCCAGGCTTGTGGGAAAAGCTGGCAAGGTCAAAAAAAGGACACGCAAACGCAAATCATTCAAAAAAAACAATCAAACCATTCAAGTGCCTGGTGTTACATTTCTAAACTTAGAGAAAGCTGATCCTCCTAATGATAGCCTCCTTACAAACACAGGATCTAATGAAATGCAGTCCAATAACGCTGGGCCTCAAACAAATATTGCAAGTACTAGCAAGATGATGCGACCTAATAGCAGTAATATGAACGCCCAAATGAATATAAATAACAATCCTGTAGCAAATGTGAACGCAAAACCAAATGTAGACGTGGTAGCGGCACAGAAAAATGACCAAGGATCAAATTATACTATACAGTAAGAATTAATTGTTGACAATATTAGTATGTTTGGCTTATATTTTACTAGGTTGCCGCCTGCGGCTTCGCCCGCGCAGTCAAAGAAAAACCCGCATAGTTCCCGTTCCCGTGGGATTTCCGGGAATGCGTCATTTTTCCCGTGATAAAAAGTAGCCTATGTCCTTTCTCGGGTATCAAAATATCTCCATACCAAATTTCATGAAAATTGGTTCAGTAGTTTAAGCGTGATTGAGTAACAGACAGACAGAGTTACTTTCGCATTTATAATATTAGTATGGATGTATGATTGAAATCTACTTCCTTTTTCATCATAATCATCATGATCGTCTGTGTATGAATATTTATAACTAATTCCTGTTTAACCCATTGACCACCGTAAGGCCCGATCGGGGCGCGACACAATAGATTTTCTATTGTGTCTGTGATTCCGAGGACTGATGGATTAAATTAAAACAAATTTGCTTGTATTAAAAAAGTTCATAAATAACTAACTTATTAACTACAGTAGACCTGCATTACACCGGCTCCTGGCTTATCCGCTGCCCCTAGTTATCAGACATGTCTATATATAATTATTGATTACCTATTTTTTTGTCAATCTACGCATTGATCATGAATTTTTGATTAGTACATACAATAAATGTTGGCACATTTATTGTGCTCTACTGAAAGAATTGTTTTAATTTCAACTGCTTAAATACTTCCATTTGACATACACAATGAAGCATGATTGGTACCTACTTCTGAAGTACAACTACCTTTAACTTTTTATTTTTACGAGGTACTCCGTAAAAACATCTGGCCTATGGGAAGATCTTTAAGCAGCCCCTTATAATCCGACAAATTCAATATTCCAACACTGCCTTGAATTGTCGGAATACCATTATATAAAATTTTATAATTATCTTTTTATATTTGCAGAGTAGGACGGAGGGGTGACCCAGTGAAAAAAGAAAGAGTTGTGGAATCTTCCAGAAACATTCATACAATATTGGATAATACGACTCAACCTAAACAGCAAAGAGGTATTTATTTTGATAATATTCATATACATTTAATAAAGCCAAACACCTCCTAAAATCCTAGAATTGTTTTTAACATAAAAAAAAACTCAAACAAAAACTAATTTATTTATTTAATTACAGAACATATGGCTTACAGACATGCCAAAGCACCACAATGCTATACAGCACAAAAAATTATTTTAATGTAATGAGATATAAATAATAATTTAGTTATATATATTAGTAGTTAATATATTCTTATTTCTTAATAAATCTGTTAATAATTATTATATTTTCTTTTTTCTTTTTTTTTTGCAGCACCACTACATCCAGAACTAATCGATGATATGTATAGTTCTGATTTTGTCACACCTAGTAAGTGAATTGATTTATATATGTTCGATTTAAATTTACTAACAATCTTAATCTTAATACTACTGTTTGTTACTCTTTCACGTAAAAACTACTGAACCGATTACAATGAAATTTAGCACACATATAGAGGGTAACTTGGATTAACACATAGGATAGGTTTTATCCCGGAAATCCCACGGGAACGGAAACTATGCGGGTTTTCCTTTGAAAACGCGGGCGAAGCCGCGGGCGGAAATCTAGTCCTAACATAAAAGTAATATCATAGTATAAAGAGAACAAGTAAAACGTTATCTTCGGACAAAGGTACATCGCGCCGTTTGTATGTATGCGGAGAATTTGGCCACGCCACCCGTTCATGTACGTACGCAAACTTGACGCACGCACACAACGCCGCTCGGTTCCTTCACATGGACTGTGAGGCGTCTTTCCATTCTATACATAGCCAGAACGCAACCGTAGGAAACTACTCGTGTATAATATATTGTAATGTTTTTTTAAAGTCTGTGATTACAATATATATTTACACGATGTACACGATTTTGCGTAGTGATTGTGTATACTTTGTAGCGCGGATACTTGCGTCTTCGTTCCAGAATATACTACACCACTTAGACTTGAACGAAATAAGTAATTGACGAAAATCATTGTAGTCTTTAATACTTGGTTCCAGCAGACATATAACGATTTTAGAAATAATATTATGATGAGTCAATAGGTATTTTATGTATCTTTTAATTACCTACATGCATTCATAGATATATTAAATTTCAATTGTGTTTTTATTTAATTTTACAGTTCAACCGAGTCAACCATTACCAAAAGGTAAGTGAATAATATGGTGATATTTGTTTCACATTCACATTATGTATACATATTACATACATAAATTACATATCTTACAATAAATTCATGTTGTTATAAATTCGAAAGCTTTTTTTTTCTTTTTACATGACATAACAGTGATATTATATTATGTTAATTTTATGGGCTATACCGCTATAGGTGTTACAATCTTTTTTTATATTTTCAGGTATACCATTGACATTTTTAGCTCGTCAACAAAATTTCGGAGCTATTACACCACAACAAAGAGGTAAGTTAGAAAATGAGAGTCATATCAAGCCACAGCTATTATTATTAATTAAAGATATTAGTGAGATAGATAACTAGGTTAACAACACAAAATTCGATATTTAAAAACGGCTCATGCACACACGATTACTCGTGAAAGTAAGATGGCGTAGTAGATTGAACTATAGTGAGCGAAAAAAGACTAATGACCCACTGGAGTCAGTAAATGCATAGCCACATTTCGCCTGAGCGCTAAAAACCTATCTGTACATCATTTTACTTATACTATTTTTAAAAAAAATTCCGATTACTAACCCAAAAGAACAATATCGCAAGTAAAAAAGACAAAAAATAGTGCAAAAATTGTTATAATACTTTTATTTATAGTAGAAAATGAAATGCCACATTATTTGCCGCAAATCCCGAATCAAAATCCATACAATCCAATGACCAACGTATATGACCAAGGTGCATCATCGAAGCCATTTCCATATGATCAAA
>CAJQZN010040707.1:16441-27576 GCA_907164685.1 Colias eurytheme
AACTAAAGCAATTTCTATTTGTTAAATTTCGCGTAAGAATAGATCATTCACATAAAATAGCGTAATAATTATTGCAAATGATTATAATAACAAAACTAAAAATAGGTGAGTAGCTTGTTATTAAACTTTTTTTTTCATTTCACAGATCTATAGAAGGCTTCGATTTCCTAAAAAACACGCCTCGACTTAAATACCTGGATTTATCTTTTAACTATTTTGAAAACATAAAAGATTTAATGCCATGTCGTGGTTTGATGTTACGGTCTCTAGTTTTGGAGGGAAATCCTCTGTGTATGAACTATATTGACGGAGATTACTATATAAAAGTCGCCAGGACTATGTTCCCGAGTTTGAGAGAATTGGTAATTTTTATGCTTAATTTTTATAGATTTCATAATGGAGTTCGAGTTATGAGTATATTTACTCGAGTATTTTATAAGCAAAGCTGCTGAATCAGAATTAATATTATCACATTCAATATTATAAATTATAATCAGTCCATTTGTTGTTCATAAACTAATTTCCTACATTACTTTGATACCATGATTATTTTTTTAATAATGACACAATTTTCTAAATAGGGAGTAGATTTTCGTTTTTCGAAATACATATTATTTAACTATTGTATAAAAAATTTTTGCACAAAAAAATAACGTTAAGTTTGATGTAAGTATTTTCTTTTATAGTTAGTGATATACATAGTTAATTATATTTTGTTTTTCATCATTATCTATAAAGGACGGCGTGCCGTTAACACTAAAAGGCGACATGCCCAAGTTCAAGCAGAATTATTGTCTAAAAGATGCGAAACCAATAGCCGAAAGATTTCTAGACGTTTTCTTTAGATTATTGGACAAAGATCCTGAAGAAAGAGTGGAGTTGCTGAATTTGTATCACAAAAATGCAGCTCTGAGTATAACTTGTAAGCGGAAATTACGTGAGTATATTTTTTGTGATAGAAGAGCTATTTTTAAGCTATTGCATAGCTTCTATCGCGAGCCTTGAGCGCGGGGACCGAATCGAGAAATTCCGAAACGAAAAAACCTCACGCTCCCCACTCCGACGGGCTCGGAGGTGTGGCTTGAAGGCATAGCATGCAATAGGCAATAGCTTTACCGCGGCAGTCCCCAAGTGCCACACGTCTTTTTTTTATCTGTAGGGTATTAAAAATAAACTACGTAGGTAAGCACTTCATTTGCATGACAAATCTATACTCAAGAACTTAAAAAAAACATCAGTCTTGTATTTATTTAACTACCCAATAGAAAATAAAATCTTCTTTGCATTAAATTCTATTTATATTTTATTTTAAAACAGGTTACGACCAAGACTACAAAGATATACGCAACCTATTCTTAAGAGTAAGTATTTTTGAAGAGGATAAAATAGACATTATCGAGGGACCGGATAAAATCGTGAAACTGTACAAGAAGTGGCCCAAAATACAACACGACCCGAGATCATTTACATTGGATGTATTGCAACATGATGTACGTATTTAATGAATTATTATTATCATATTTAGACCCGTTTTTACTGCTAATAATGTTCCTGATAGCGTTATTGAAACATTTTGAAGTTATTCTACAAACATTATTTGTCATTTAACTGAGTAGTAAGCTAAAGAGAACCTATTATCATATTATAGTTGTGGAACTGGCTGTATGTTTCTGTAAATTGTGTTATTTGTTTATTATACTTATCTCAATTTTTTTTTATTAACTTGTTAATAGCACAATATTAACTTGTTACCTACTAAAAAATACATTTGCTAGCTATCATTCTCTTTGAAGGAAAGTCTTTCTATCTACTTATATAACTTTTTAGGAAAACACAACTCTTCTAAAAATTGGGGGTATTTTGAAATTAATATCTACCTCGTTGGCGGATGATGAACATCTTATAGCGTTCACTAGAACTGTTCTTTTAGTTAAAAATAGTGTAGAATATAAGATTGGTCACGAAATGGTATATTGGGATGAGCCAACTAAAGAATATGCAAGATCTGCTTTTAAGAAAGCTTTGGTGAGTATACCTTTTGTTATTTTTTTTGTAATTTGTGAATATTAGCCTTAATTTAAGCATTCTTATTAGTTATTAATAATCTTAAAAACTTTATAAATGGAATTTTTTATGTCAATACAGACTGTTTTATTTATTTAGGTATTTAAATATGTGTACAGCGTGTTTACTTTCTTATCCAATATTTTTATAACTTCGTCGTTCTGATAGTTTATTTTATAGTTATATTTTTATAATGAAAAAATGGTTGTTATGTACAATTTATTCTACTTATACAATTACACTTACTTAAAAAAATACTACCTATATATGCAAAAAAAAGTAGGAATATAGTAGGTAGTAATGAATTCTAAAATGTAATAATGGGCATGAATGCGAATCCAGGAATTTGTCATAGACTCTACAATAAACATCAAATACATGCTTACATACATACATTCCAACAATTTGTAACGTTCGCGTTATAACATTCTATGGAAAAAATATAATTAAACAAATAAGTCAGTTTCAATACCACAGACCTATCAATATCAGTGAAAAAATAAAAATAAATAGCTAAAAAAATTACATAATTAAATCCTTCTTGATGCTGCATAGTTTTTGAAAAAGTCTTAAATTAAGGCCTGAAAATATCCATTTATAATTTTCATTCATTGTATTATTATTCCTCTTTTAATATAAATTAAACTGGTTAAATTATTTCCTGGATAAATGTTGTTACATAATACATTAACTTACATTTAACTGAATTTAAAATATAGTGTAACTTGTTTAAAAATTGTCATGACATATTCTACAAAAAGTGTTATTCTGTCACAGAAGTTAAATAGATAATAATTATATTATACCTAGTATTTCTTATCCTGGTTAATTGGACTTCAGAAATAACTTATCTATACTAATATTATAAAGAGGAAAGGTTTGTATGTATGTATGGTTTTCACGCATAAACTACTGGACCGATTTTGATGAAATTTGGCACAGATAATCTTTAGACCCTGTGAAAGAACATAGGCTACCTTTTATTGCGAAATATGTACCACGGGCGAAGCCGGGGCGGACCGCTAGTTTCATATATTATCAAGGCATATTCTTATAGTTATCCATGATTGAGTTTTAAATAGTTACTTTCTTAATTCTTGTTATATAAAGTTTTATAATCTTCATGTTTCTTTTATAAGATAAAACACTTCTATACTATGTATTACAAAAAGAAAATAGCCATTAAACTATTGCTGATTTCTATCACATTTTTACCCGACTGCCAAAGAAGGAGGGTAATGTTTTTCGAGTGTATGTAAGTATGTATGTATGTCTTTTCCTTTGTGACCACCTGTAGTCTAAACGGCTTGATGGATTTTGATGTATGAGGTATCGTTAGATTTGTCTTGATTACGGGAGTGTCATAGGATACATTTTATCCTAAAAGTCCCACGGGATAAAGACATAATAATATTTTTTCTAAATTTCCCTTTAAAAAAATATGTATGCGGTATCATTAGATTCATTTCAATCACTCTTTTTTTAGTGTGCAGTCGGGTATTTTGTTTTTTTAATAATTTACTTGTTAATTTTAATCTTACGGAATTCTGTTATTAAATATCATTTGAAAAGTTTATTTGGGTTAATGGGAGTTAAAATAAAAATATAGTTATTTAAAATAGTTTATTCATAATGCAAATTAAAATTACCATTAAACCTACATGTGTACACAATCACTGCATTTGTTTATTCTGCATAGAAACAATATTTCTTTTGGTACAATATAAGGCAAATTTTATTGAACTTTAATCTTAAGGTAAAACATTGACGCCGTAATGTTTTTTTTAGCTTAAAAAATAACATATTGGCACTATAAATCTAATCATTAAAAATACAGGACGTAGCGCATGTATGAAACCAGATCACTCTGCTAAACAGTATCCATAGATTCCTCATTCATGGGTTCAGTTTCCATTTCCATTTCTTTCTCATCGACACCTCCTGCATACTTAACTCGTAACTTTTCATAATGCGCTTGCTCTTTGGATGACACAGAGGGCTTACATTTTCCTAATGCTGCTCTAAAGTCGTCAAATGTGACGAATATCTCGCCTTCCATAGACCCATTTGATATGTGTGTAGTTAAGGCATTTGTAGCGGCGGATCGCACTAAGCCAGACAAATCAGCACCCGTGTATCCTTGTGTTAATTCTGCAATAACTTGTAAATCCACATCAGGTCCCAGCTGAGGGCTTGTGCCACCTTTCGTTAGTTTCTGTAATATGTCGTATCGGTCTTCTCTCGCTGGCATGCCAACATACATAATGCGATCTAATCGACCCGGTCGTAATACAGCTGGATCTATTATATCCGGTCGATTTGACGCTGCCAGTACAAACACACCTTCACGACTTTCAATACCATCCATCTCAGTCAACAATTGATTGACTACTCTAGCTGCGCCGTTGTTATCTTGTGAGCTACGCCGCGGACACAAGGCATCAAATTCATCGAAGAATATAACGCATGGCGCTGAATTACGCGCCCGTCGGAAACATGTACGGACTGCTCTTTCGCTCTCACCGACATACATGTTGAGCAACTCTGGACCCTTCACTGAGATGAAGTTCACTCCAGCTTCATTTGCAACTGCTTTAGCTAGTAAGGTTTTACCGCAACCTGGTGGTCCACAGAGCAATACACCACTTGGTGCTGCTAAACCCAACTTTTTCATCAACTCAGGGTACTTGACAGGGGCTAATACAGCTAACTGCAAGTCTTTCCTGACTTGACTTAAAGAGCCAACGTCATCCCATGTAACATCAGGAACTGTAACAATACCCTCCCTGACTGAACAAGGCTTTGTTGTTTTGAGTGCTTTCACAAAATCTTCTTGTCGAATGGCAAGCCCTTGTACCTTCTCAAATGAATAAGCAGTACTGTTCTCAAGCAATTCCATAACTTCCATGATTGGATCTACTTCTAAAAGTTCAGGAGTGATAGTATCATTGGTTGCTTCAATAACATTTTCTGTGGTAACTTCTGGTTCAGGTACCTCAGGATTTTCTGCAGGTTGTGTTTGAACTGCAACAGTATCTGCATCATTTTCTGTCTCTTTGACCGGTTCTTCACTCTCTTTGTCTCCATTTGGAATTATCGCAACCGTATCTTCTGGTGGCTTAATACTTTCAATAGCTTTAATTGTCTGTTCCTTTTCCATATTACGAATTTCTCGGAATATTCTTTTGACTGCATAAGTACTTGCTTTATTTACTAACGCCTGTAAATCTGCTCCGACAAAACCTGGAGTTATTTGAGCTAACACATTCATATCTATATCTTCACTGAGAGACAATTTTTTACATAAAATAGAAAGAATTTCCTTTCTAGCTTTTAATGATGGAATGCCTAAAGTAATTTCTTGTTCAAGGCGGCCTGCCCGTCTTAGAGCAGGATCTAAAACATCAGGATTGTTTGTAGCTGCAAGAACCAGAACTGTTGCACTTTCCTCGCTTAAACTGTCTAAACTCGCTAAAAGCTGAGCGACCATTCTCTTTTCCATATCTTTTTGAGCATGTATTCGGTTACCACAAACAGCATCAATTTCATCTATGAACAAAATACATGGCGCTTCCATAACAGCTCTTTCAAAGAGCTCTCTAATCCTCTCTTCTGATTCTCCAGACACACCACCTACAAGTTCAGTACCACTAACTGCTATAAAAGGCAGCTGTAATTTCCCTGCAATGGCATGTGCTAACAAAGTCTTCCCTGTTCCTGGCGGACCATGTAATAAGGCACCTCTGGGACTTTTTATTCCTAATTTTTCATACACTTCTGGGTGTTTCATATGTAGAATTAAGTCGCAAATTTGTGTAATCATATCAGATATGCCACCAACATCTTCAAAACTGACTTTAACATTTTTGGGCCCTACCTCATATTTCTTCTTACCAGGTGCACTTTTCACATCTGGTTTGCGCTTTTTATCTGTCGCATTTTGTACGGGCGCAGGTTTTGGTGGGTTATCATTTGAATTATTCGTATTTCGAATCGGAATATGTGGGGTTATAGTGATTTGATCACTAATTTTTGGAAGTTTTGGCGCGGCGCTGCCCTCTTCATCACTACTTATAATGTCTATAGGCTCACCGGACTTGTCTGTCGCTCGGCGGGAGGCCGCCGGCCGCTTTTTATCCATTCCGTACATTACCATCAAACGATCGTTCAAGGCGCTGTTATTCTCGTCTAATAACTCTAAGTCTGATTCTTCTTCGGAACCCTCGGACGTCGATGCTCCATCTAATCCATAACTTTGTAACACTACTTTGTAAGCACTTTCGACCATCTGACAGAAAGCGTTGTCACTCCTATTATTGTATTCACGATAGCGCTCTTTGAGAGAACGCGCCATTTGACTTACATCGACAAATGTTTTGTCTACATTTTCAGCTAGGTAATTCTTAACACGTGAAACAATCACAGGGTCGCTGAACGTCTTTTGTCTAGTTTGATGTTTCTTCATCATAACAAGCTAGTTCCTTTTAGATATAATTAAAACGGTATATTAATGAACCCCACGCCGTTTTAGTCGCGAATTAATGTTTGACAATTTGACAAATTGACAGCGTGTTGTCACTCACGCGGGTGACAGTTACGTAACTTACAGATACAAAATGGATGATACCAGTTTAGTTATTACAGAAATAATATTTATACATTGTATTAATTCTTAATTATTTTTACAGACCGTACAAAACAAAATTAGTTTAAATTTTGATACTCCCATTGATGACGAAACCAAAGAGAGTCTTATTAATATTTTCATGAAATTAACTGAGTTAGAATGGAAACCTAGTAAAAGGTAAGATGTTATTTATTTTCATTAACTTATTTACAGCAAAAATATGATTTGCTCATTAATAGTGATTTTTTTTTCAGGTGCTTAGAAGAAAAGAATTGGGATTTAAAGAATGCTTTAGATTACTTCATGAAGCTATTGAAGCTAGATAATATCGCACTTTTAAAACTATAATAATATAAGTTACATTTATCCGTAAATTAGTCTTAAAACATTTACCCAATTAAAATTATATAATGATTACCTATGTTATTTTATTTTTAAACCATTTAAAAGTCTCACTATTCTGTCAAAATAATACTCATAAAGTTACTGGATAATATTAAAATTTTTGCTTGTACAACATTATTTAAAACAATAAAGCACAAAAGTAGCAATGATCAAAAGTTATATTTAATGGCGATGAACCTCCATGGCATAATCTTTGCATATCATTATTTTTAATTAGTTTATTAACATACATCATACAAATATGTATTTTTGGGGTCTAAAATTCAGAAATAAAACAGCATTCTTAAAGAAAGCAAATTTATTACTAATAATTTCGATTACACAATCATTTCAAGATGTCTGGCATATTCAATGGTTTGTTCTGCAAGTTCTGACGATGGGAACACTCCAGCTGCCGCTGCACAGGTTTCTTCAATTGTGTTGAAGTGGTAACTGTTGTCTGGACCAAGCACCCAGTTACGCTGAAAATGAAAAAGTTGTTAACAATGTATTTTTTTTAAACATTGATTAGCTAAAAATTAAGATTTTGCACTTTTATTATAGGATATTTTAATTGTATTATTTAGGGCCGATTTTTCAATGCTTGGGTAAGACTTATCCGTCCAATAAAGTATTACACGGTAATATTAAAATGTCACGTAAACTGTCAAATACGGGCAATTAGAATACGTTTTTAAAATGGTAGTTTTATACATTATTGGACGGATTAGTTTTATCCAAGCATTGAAAAATCGGCCTTTAACCTACAATATAATGGAAGGCAGACAAGACTACAATATAATATATAAATTAATAAAATGCATTATTAACAAAAGTAAAATACTCTACAGAATGATTTATTTTGAAATAAAAATGAATAGTTTCTTATTTCAATTCTGAATCCTACTTCAATTTACCTTCTTGCCATATTCAAGCACAGCCTGCTGTGAAGACAAGTTCAACCTCCTTGCAGCCTCCGCACAGGGTATCTTCTGATAGGCCTTCTCGATACATGCTGCTATTTCACCTCTAACAGTGTCTAAGAGTGTGTCCATGAAGAGTGTGTAGCTCTCTGCTGGTACATTATCCTGTGAATCCATACTAATATTATAAATGCGAAAGTAACTCTGTCTGTTACTCAATCACGCCTGAACTACTGAACCAATTTGCATGAAATTTGGTATAGAGATATTTTGATACCCGAGAAAGGACATAGGATAGGTTTTATCCCGAAAATCCTACGGGAACGGGTTTTTCTCTGAAAACGCGGGCCAAGCCGCGGGCGGAAAGCTAGTAGAATAATAAAGACTTAAGCTTTAGCAATGTGTATGTAAGGGCGGCCACACATGCACCGCTTCAATCAGTTGAGACCGAGTTGAGACAACAGTTGAAGTCGCGACCACTCACTGAACTATGGACATTCATTCACTGCCGTACACAGACTGCTCAAGCCGTCGTGACTGCTTCAAGCAGTCAACTGCGCGGTTTGTAGTGACAGCTTGAGCAGTCAACAACCGACCACTCGAGCAGTCCGTGTATGTCGCTCAGACGTTGGCTGATTTGACTTTAGTAATGTTATTTTATTGAGAATCAGGATTAAATAGATTATTGAAATGAATAAGTCTAAATATACAGAGGTGGATGTGAGATTTTAATGTTGAAAAAACATGATCGGTTTATTGTAAAACTGATTGAATCTAGAAAGTATTCAGATAATAATTATTAACTAGAAAAACTTTTAAACCTATTTTAGTCTTCAAATCAGTTTGGCCTATTCTATCGTAGATAATATCATATTATGCAGTTACATTTTACATTCTATCCAATCAGTACACACTGCATAATATGTAACAAACCTTAGCCAAAAAGATTTTATTATAGCTTCCTTCCATTAGATATTGCTCCAATGCTAGCGGATGTTTCACATATGGATCAGCTCTAATCACATCAACGGGGAGACGCTCAAGCTCTGTGTGGAATTCCGCTACACGATTTTGTGCCAATAAGAACAGAAGGTTCAAGCCAAGAAGCTGGTACATAAAGGCTGATTCTGGGAGATGATCTCTGCAACAATATTGTTTATATGTAAAGGTGGTTTATCTTTGTATGTTGATGTTATAATAAAAATATGTAAATAGTAAGGCTTACTTATTACTTGAGATTATGATCATTTTAATTTAATTTAGATTGTAACTTCAATTGACTGTATGAATAGGATTGCACTCTTATTATAATTTCATTTTTATTAGCCAAATATGATATATAATGTGCACAATAAATACAAACATAAATATCCCAGTAAGAAGCAAACAAAGAAAGTGCGTGAAGAATGCAACAACAATAGCAACTATGATGCAAGTTACATTACATACTTGTAATCAAAATAATAGCACTTCAACTGAGACATGAATCGCTCAAAAGCTTTGACATCTTTAGCAGCTACAGCCCACTGGGCCCCGATTTCTAAAACATCCCTGGCCAGTATTAGTTCCTTTTGATTTGCTGCTGTATTGTTACTAGGTAGAAATGTGAGATTTGTAAGCGCAATCTGAAATAAATAATATTTATAATTGATGAATTTTAATGTCTTTAAAACCTTAACAATGCACTGTAAACAATTCGGAATCGCAGAGTCATCACCTTTATTTTATTTAGAAGTTCACCGCATTTGTCCAGTTTACGTGGCTTCTTCGCCCATTCAGTTTTCAAATTTTGATATAATGTAGCAGCGTCTTTAATGCAAGCCATTATTGAACGTTTTTTCTTCGATCTCTTGAATTTATTTTCAGACACAATTTTATAGCAGAACAGAGAACAGCGATGATTTGACAAATTGACAATTGACATATAACATCCATAGACTAGGGATGTCGATCTCAAATCGATTAATCGGAGAATCGATTTTTCGGACCAAATAAATCGATTTTTTAAGTCGATATGTCGTACTGAATCGATTCAGTTAATCGATATTTTACATTAACCCCTTATTGCATGAATTATTAAGGAGATGAAATAAAAATTATTTTTTTGCAAAAAAGTGTTTATTAGACCTTACATTATGAGATTAAATTGAGAAAAAAAAATATTTACTTATATTATAGAAAATATGAGACGGCGCCATATATGGACTCGTATGCAGTGTTTGTTGTATTTTTTCTGTCATATATATGGCTTCGTATGCAATTAGAAAAAAGTAACTAAATAATTAGGTAAATAAAAATATATTCCGGACTAATTTCACACACATGGTTGCTAAGCCCCAAACTAAACTTAGGCTTGTATCCTGAATGCTAAGTCAACTGATATACTACATATATTTTACATAAATCCTATCCTACTAATATTATAAATGCGAAAGTTTGTGAGGGTGGATGTATGTGTATGTGTTTGTTTGTTACTCTTTCACGCAAATACTACTGAACCGACTTTAATGAAATTTAGCACACATAATATAGAGGGTAACTTGGACTAACACATAGGATAGGTTTTATCCCGGAAATCCCACGGGAACGGGAACTATGCGGGGTTTTCTTTGAAAGAGCGGGCGAGGCCGCGGGCGAAATGTTAGTACTTTATATGGCCAAATTATACTTCGTGAAATTGCTTAAAACAATTACGTTTGTCATTAAAACATAAAAATACGTTATGTTTTTCACATAACGTGAAGGATCGAAATTGGAACAATATAGGCATAGCTGACGGGTGTTCTTCTTCCAAATTGGGTAATGACTAATCCCATCAGATCGTACAGAATCAAAGTGAAAATCTAGATGTCTTGCAGGAGTTTTTCGTAGCTTTTTTGCGGCAATTGGCGAGTCAGGAATCCTGAGGAGACTCGAGAGATGCCGATGTTCCTAAGTTTTTGAGAGACGACCACGTCTTTTGATAATAAGAGCTTTCCCTGACTTTCGCATTTGCTCTGAAACGGCTAATTAATAATCATACAGTGGCATATAGCATGAGTCTGTATTTATTGATGATGATATGATATTTACATGCTTAGCAGTGAGATTAAAGTGTCCAGGATCGATACTGGAACAATCAGTGAAAGTATCCTTGA